>JAEIFT010000190.1:395000-472411 GCA_018904225.1 Lordiphosa mommai
TTTTTATTTATATAATTATTCTTTTTGCTCAAAAATAAAGAAATAATAAATGTGTTTTGTTCTCTGCCCTAACTATTTGTTTCTCCAGTCAAAGGCCTGCCCAGCAATTCCACAGATGAGGCTACTGGCGAATCTACAGATGTATTTTTGCTGCCACCTCCTTTGGATGCGCAGGATAATCGCAGCTTTTGGCGACCCAGTCAAGTGCCACCACTGGTCACGCATGATTTTACGGAATGTTGTGAGCATGCCAATGTCTCCACTCAATGCATGGGCTTTTGTAATGTGCACAACATTCTGGATGGCACCACGGGCATTGATCCCGAGGCGTGTGAAAAGGATTTCCCCAGCATAGTGAGATGTATGGCCGATGGCAGGAATCATGTGCCATGTTGTGTGGAAAAGCAAATACCCGATTTGTGTCAGGATATGTGCCGTGGGGAGTATACACCATTTACGGATAAGCTAAAGACGCGAGTTTCGTGCGTGCAGCACACATTAAGTGGATTGCAGTGCATACTCAAGGGGGTACAGTTGATCCCCAGCATGCCCATTCGGGTGATCATTGATAATGTGAGTGAGACAACAGTGAATATTAGCTGGACCCAACCGGATAAACTGAGTGAGCGGGTCAATAGTTATACCGTCAACTTAACCACTTTGCATAGTTTCGATGAGGATGAATTAAGTGGCGAGGTAACGCATAACATTAACTCCGATCCGGTCGAAACGGTCACACTACACAATGTCCCGGCAAATCAAACGAATTTGGTATTGACTAATCTAACACCCCTCACCATGTATGCGGTCATTGTTACCGCAGCCAATGAGTTTGGCTCGAGTTTACCCAGCGATAGATTCCGTTTCTTTACCCACACTTCTGCCTCGACCACGGAAGCGCAAGCGGGCAGCACGGATAAACAGCTGATGCCACAGGTACCCGACATTCGTAGCTGCTGTGAGTCCAATGGCATGACACATCGCTTGTGTCTGGACAAGATGTGTGATCCGCAGAAAACGGATTTGGCCACATTACCTGACTTTATGGTCTGTGCTCCATGGTCGAATATCACTTTCACGTGTCTGGCCAACAATATGGATCATACGCCCTGCTGTCGCGCCCGTGGCATACCCTCGGCTTGTTTCCCACTCTGCGAGGGAAAGTTGACATCATTGGACTTCAGTTTATTCAAGTGAGTATGAGCAGCTGGAGCTGGTTAGGGAGGGGGTGGGGGTGAATGGTTGTGTGTAAATTTGTTAAATGAGGCGAGCTAATTGATTTGGTGAGATATGCGTAGTGTGTGGAGTAGGTAAATCGCTGAAACCTACGGAAGTGGCACTCCACTGCGTTTTGGCCACTGAATAAACGAAAATTAATTTACAACAAATTTCACGCCGCTATGAACAAGGTTTTTTTTCAACTAGATTATTTACATTAAAATGTTGACATTTTTTCTAAGTCATTTTTTATATTATGTACAAATATTTTTAGCACTTTAATTGTAAGGTTTTTTCCACCCAGTTGTTGTTGGATGGAGAAGCTGGCATTCAAGACAAAAAAACTGGATGTCATCTGTATCGGATGAATATTTTTTGTCCAAAAGGAGGTGACTTAAATTTTAGCTTATTTACTTTACGATGCGGTGCGTTTGAAATTTTGTCCGATTGATTTTAACTTAAGGGTACTAACCAGAGCACTGCAAAATTTATTGTATTTTACAAATCTAAGTAACCAATGGAACAATAAAAGTACATCTCCGTAGTATTTGACCAACACACTGCACAAAACAATAACGTAATTGCAATTTAAGCAGTCGGTATAGTCTTGAAAATGCAATTAAGAGCTATCAAAGGCTTGTTGGGAAAACTTAAAATGAATCTGCATTCATTAAAAAATTTTAAAAGTAATTCAAAAAAGTAATACCTATTATTTAATACGAAATTAATACGAAATATTGTAATAGTCAATCCTTCGTATATATAATAAACGAGAGCGTAAGTTAAAGTCGGCCCTGCTCGGCTTCGATATACCCGTTACTCATGGTTTATTTAAGAATATTTTATTACAACAATCAGATGAACGATAGAAAAGTTCACGCCCCCGCAATTTGAAAAATACCTCATTTCTCCCACAATTTTGAAAATAGATTGTTCAAACCTTCTAGACATATATTTTAATCATCATTACCTATCGATCCTCCATACATCATTTCCCGATCAGATGAGCTATAGTAGAGTTGCCACCCCCGCAATTTGGAAAAAACCTCGAGCAAAGCCGACTTCAACTTACGCTCTCGTTTTTTATATTGCAGGGGCGGGAGGGGGCGTCGCAAAAATTTAAAACAAACTTGATCTGCGCGCAGACAAAACAAGTCTACACTGAAAAAATGGTAGCTATAGTTCATATAGTTTCTGAGATCTAGGTGTTCATACGGAAGGACGGACAGACGGACATGTCTATTTCAACTCGGCTGATGATGCTGATCAAGAATATATATACACTCAGAGAAAAGCAGATAGCAAGATCGTGCTTAGACCATATCAAACAGATTTCGTGTTTGTTTAAGCAATTCGGCAAGACAGAATCTTCTTGGATCCAAAAAAGAAAATACTGATACATGATTTATTCTCGAATTCAAGAATAGCATCTTCTTGAAAGTATGGCATTTTTAGAACAAAGTTGCCAGAGAGCGAGAGAACGAAATGCTTGCTTTTCTTAAATTATATAAATTTTTTTAGTTCGCTCTCCGCAATGCGAACGCCTCACCTTTCCCTTTGTTAACAATTACTCAATTATCGAGCGCACAAGTCTTCTCGATTTCAAAAGCAGGTTTCTTCTTTGAAAATTCAAGACGAAAAAAATAAATTGAATGCCGATTTCAGTCTTGCCTAATTTGCACTCTACGAGTAACGGGTATAAGAATGCAAAAATCTCCTGAAGCATTTACCCTGTCTCCACTAAGGAACACACTATTTTGCAGACTTGTTAGAGTTTCCTTATAAATTATAGGTCTACCTGCAAGGAATTATCACAGACTAGAGAAATGTAGACTGAACAATTGCGTTGATTTTTTGGTTGCGACTCTGACGATCGATGGTCCGCGAGTAAAAATCGCCGACGTTCGTTGGCTTCAGAGAGAAAATTGCTGACGTTCGGGGGAGAAAATCGCTTTGTGTTGTGGATGCAACTTTTCAGAACTAGCGAGTCGAACATTTAATGATCAGTGATACATATGACGATCGCTCTGTTCAAAGCTAAAACTACTGGCAGAGAAAAGAAGCAGAGATTCACTAATGTTGTTGACCGAAAAATTATAACCAAATCCAACAAAGCAATTTGAGTACGCTTTATAGAAAATTTGATAATAATGTTTAATTTTACTGTTTCGTAAGCTTGATACATTAATTAGCCATTAAAATTTCTCAAGTTTACTTAATCAATTAGCTCTGTATTATTTTAAAGACTTTAAACAGCCATTCGCAGTGAAGTTAACCCCCCCTGCTAACACGAATCGCTGTGCGTTATTCGCCTTACCTTGCCCCATTAAACTTGTATGTTTGCCTAATACCAATTACCGCGTTCTGGCCCTGTTTCCCATTTTTTTCTCTTCTCTTCCACAGATGCCTGCGCTTTATGTCCGAATACAGCAGTTGCCTATTCCAAGGTTATGGCGTATTGGCGGATCCACCATCCAAGCTACGCACTGTGGCCAAAACAGACAATTTCGTGATACTTGATTGGAATAAGCCGAAACGTCTGGCTGATACGGTCATAACATATCACGTGAAATTCCGTCGTCTCGGTGTGGGCGATGACTTTCTGACTGTGAATAAGGTATGTGCACACCAGCCCCCCCTTTTTTTCTGCCGGCTAATTCATTAAGCATTTTGCAGCGCCAACCTCCGCTTATACTCGAGGGCCTCGAGGCGGATATCTACTATGAGTTCTATGTGGTCTCAATTAATACCTTTGGCAAAAGTGAACCATCGCCGCGTCTCATAACACGCACACAGCCCGCTGAGCTGGTGCAGCCAGAGCCAACCAGATACAACATGACAACATGTTGCCAGGCATCGGGTCTGCTGCCGCAATGCGCCCCACTCTGCTCCTACAACATTCGACTGTCGGACATTGAGCGTCTGGGTCCGGCCTGTCGGGCGCAAATGCGTAAGTAAAACAGCTGGATGAGATCCGGCCCCCTAAATAGAGAACACTAATTAGTGTCGGCAGTCCGGGATGGCCTATTGTATTCCCTGCTTCTAGTTGGATTTCCAATTTTTTGTTTTACTAATTTAATGAGCTCATGTTGCTGTAGTTGTTGCTGCTGCTGCGGCCATTTTTGAATATTAAGTGTCGTTGGGCAACATTGACGACGACAACGGATAATGGTGGATGGTAATGAAAATTTTGTAGTTATGGAAATCAATTTTTAGTTAATGAGTCGCGTGTGTCTGTGTGTGTGTGTGAGTTGATGTTGATGTTTGCTCAATGATTTGGAATTTTGGCAACTGTGGGCAAAATGATTTCATTAGCCAGCTTATTAGCTGTCAGCAGTCATACTTTTGCATAGATTAACCCATTGTGGGCCCAACAGACCAAAAAAACCAATGCAAACGAGAGCTTAAGCTGAAGTCGGCCATGGTCGACTTCGATATATCCTTTACTCAGGGAAAGGTTTATTTAAGAATAGAACTAGACGATAGTTCATCTGATAGTGAAACGGTGTATGGGGATGAGATAAGTAATGATGATTATAATAAATGTCTAGAAGGTTCAAATAATCTATCTGCACAATTGTGGGAGATATAAATGGTGGCAACTCTACTATCGTTCGTCCGATCGGTAAATAATGTATAGCGGATCGATAAGTAATGATGATCATAATATATATCTAGAAGGTTCGAAAAATCTATCTTTAAAATTGTGGGAGATATGAGGTATTTTCCAAATTGCGGGCAACTCTACTTTCGTTCATCTGATCGGGAAATGAAGTATGGCGGATCGATAAGTAATGATGATTTAAATTTATGTCTAGAAAGTCCAAACTATCTAGCTCCAAAATTGTGGGAGATATGAGGTATTTTCCAAATTGCGGGGGTGGCAACTCTACTATCGTTCGTCTGATCGGGAAATAATGTATGGCGGATCGATAAGTAATGATGATCATAATATATATCTAGAAGGTTCGAAAAATCTATCTTTAAAATTGTGGGAGATATGAGGTATTTTCCAAATTGCGGGCAACTCTACTATCGTTCATCTGAGCGGGAAATTATGTATGGCGGATAGATAAGTAATGATAATTAAAATATAAGTCTAGAAGGTCCAAACAAGCTAGCTTTAAAATTGTGGGAGATTTGAAGATTTTTCCAAATTGCGGGGGTGGCAACTCTACTATCGTTCGTCTGATCGGGAAATGATGTATAGCGGATCGATAAGTAATGATGATCATAATATATATCTTGAAGGTCTGAGATCTAGGTGTTCATACAGACGGACGGACAGACAGACGGACATGTCTATAACGACTCGACTACTGATGCTGATCAAGAATATATATACTTTATGGGGTCGGAAAAGCATCCGTCTGCCTGTTACATACATTTGCACGAACTTAGTATACCCTTTTTACTCTACAAGTAACGGGTATAAAAATCCTAATGCCCGACCATTTTTGTCCAGCGAGTTCCATTTCATTGCCTTGCTTGATTCAACTCCAATTTATTCTGCATATTATATACCTGCCTGTCTTATGGCCGTTTTCTCATATTCATGTTTTTCAAATCCATTTGCTGTTTGATCAAATATATGTTGCCTACTTTTAGGCTGCTTTAAAATGAGTTTTCCTTGTGTCTACAATGTCCCGAGTGTAATATTCAACGCGGCCTAAAAGTAGGCAACATAAATTTCCTCTATTTGGATACCATGAAGATGAGAAAACGGCCCTAAGAAGGTCTGTATTCCGTATTTTGACAGGACAGAATATGCGTCGTTGGGAATGGTTTACAAAACTTATAGCTTTTGACCTAATGGAAGCTATTAATTTTTATGTGAAGAAAAATTACAGGAGCTTTCGTAATTTCCCAATTTTGAGCCATTTAGAAATCAGAAATCGTCTCTGAATATTTACTTGCCACTTTCTTATTGTATTGGGCCACCTTGGGTTAAAACCTTAATGTATATACAGCAAGAGGACTTCCTGCCGCTTGTCATGGCTCAAGGGTGAATTTATTAAGCCTAATTGGCATCCCCAAAATAGGAGGCCGAGGAGCGGTCATCATCAATTAAATGTGTAGAACACATGTGTCCATTAAACGATGACTTGCACAATATCCAAAAGGATTACTCAGCATCTTGGCCATGTGATAACAAATCTGCGCTAATTTCCGGCAAATTGACATAAGTTGCCATCTCATGGTTGGCAAATGCAAAATCCTTTAAATCTCCAGCAATCACAACAACAACAACAACAACCAAGTGGGTCAAACTTTAGGGTTGGGTTGAAGAAAATTGATGACTTGATGGCACTAAATTGAAGCATAACAATGAGCCGTAACTGGCTGGATGGTTGGTTGCCCGGTTTATGTAAATTTTAACTCATCCTTTCCATCTCTCTCTAACTCTCTATCTCTCAGCTATCCTGGCACGCTGTGCAGCCGGTGGACGTGATCATAGTCCGTGCTGCAGTCGACGCGGCGTCATTAACGCCTGTATGCCTCTCTGTCGTGGCGTCATGCCGCCTGCTTTGACCACAAAATCGGCAACAGCCGCGACCTCTGCCTCAGCGAACAGTGGAGCAGCAGCAGCAGTGGCAACAGCAGCAGGAGCGGGAGCCGGAGCGACAGCATCATCAACATCAGGCAGCAATGGCAATGTGCCCGATTGTTTATCATATGCCGGCAACATACTGCAATGCTTTGAAGAAGGTGAGTGAGAAGTGAAGAATAGTGATGCGGATAATTATGGAAGATAACTGTGATTGTTACCGTCAAACTTTAGGAAATAATTCAAATCAAATTTAAAAGCCAAGTGGACGTATATAACAGTTAATTTCATAGAACTTTTATTGAAATAAAACTATAAAGCAGATGTGGTGATATTATTTTTAATGATCAAAAATAATTTATTTTTTGTTTTAATGCTCAGAAAACAGCTATTGAAGAGTTCAATGTTATTACACTGTAAATATCAGTTACAGGAAGACTTTTATAATAAAGGTCATTTAATAACAGTTTTTTTAAAGACTTTTATTAAAAAGACTTCTGTATTATTTCTCCGATCGTAAAAATTATTTGTAACTTTTATTTCATTTCTTAGAAGTAAACAGCTATCGAAAGACATTTTTAATCAAATGCAGGAAAGAAAACTAAGTCAGTGACAATTTTATCTGTTGAATGAAGTAATTGAATCACGATTGCACAAAGGGAATTAATCAAAACGGATGATTGGCGAGAGCGATTTCCGATTAATGGGTCAGTCTCCCTCTGTTGCAAGCATTCATATTGCATTTTTAGTGTGACCAACTGTTTATTATACGTTGCTATTGTTTTTAATAAGTGTGAGTGTATTTTTTGATAAAAAGAACTTTAGCCATTAGGCCAGCAATCGAAGCCCTCCAGCAGAGACTCTTTAGCAATCGCAAATCGTAAATCAGTTATCGCCATATCTTTATATAGCAACAACTTTTGTGAGCAGAAGAGTAGAATTCAAGTCTTGTATAATAATAATAATTTTGTGTACTTCCATACCCGCGATTTTAGACGCTTTTGTCTGTCCCTAAAATTTTGATTCATTGTGCAGATATCATTTGCCATTAGCGAAAAGCAGTGACCACAGTGTAATCCCTGAGCTGCACAAAAGAAAGAGCAGAAGGAGAAATACAATAGAGGATTCTTTAATTAATTTTACATTATTGTAAAAGATTCTTTCATTTTCTCTTCCAAAAATATTACTCTGGATGAGCATATTATTAGTTTACTCATAAATAAGAAGCTTTAAAATGATTTGCCCAACTCTCAGATTGCGAATACTGATACTTCGGCTTTAGAATAATTTTTGATTTGTTTTTTAATCGATTTGTTTTATGTTAGATATTATAAAAACTTAGCTCTCATCATCTAAAATAGTGAGTATACAATGAATTTATTTCAAAACTAAATTTTTAATTTTGTGTTTAGTCTGAAAGATTCCTAAAAAATAACTCATACGTCAGGTATTCCAGTTCGAATTTTGATCAACAAAATCTCAACCCCATTTTCTATCATGTAAAATTATTGATTACAAGCAAAGACGGACGAAAAGAGAAAATTCGTAAAAGTCCTGTTCAACATGCCTTCTCCAAGAATATTTCAATAATAAAAAAGAATTTTTAATACACATTGAAAACTTTGTCGCAACTGGGATAAATATTTTGAAAATTCCTTGGATCAACTAAAATGCTAATCGTGCTCAGGACTTTGCAGACGTTTTCTAGACAGAAAGTGGCGCCATGAAAAGCAATGAGCACACCAACTGATTCCTCCTGACCTCGAATCTAGGCAATTAGCTATCACAACAGCCCTCAGACTGCGGGAAAGCGATGCCATGAATAAAGTTACTTCGGGTCACGCAACTATACTCAATCAGAGTGGTATACCATCAAACACTGGTTACTGTATACCCCAAACAACTTTCGACAAACTATATCCCAAGCCAACATGACTGGGATAACCTTATTCATAGCAGAGCAAATGCTTGCTGATCGTACGAAAAAATAGGACGAGGCGATTTAGACTTAGACTTGAACTTACTGTTCCGCCTTCCAGATCACTCTAGTGTGTATATATATTGCTATATATATTTCTGGCCTAATAATGAAAACGTGAATATTTATGATCAGAAATGGTTTTATTGTTTTTCAAAGTATTCTCCAGTAAGATTTATACACTTTTGCTTGCGCTCAAACCAATTGCCGAAGCACTTTTTCCACTCCGATTGAGACACCTCCAAAACATGGTTTTTGAACTCTTCAACAGCATCTTTTGGCGACGGAAATCGTTGACCACGCATTTTTCCCTTGATGTGCGGGAATAAAAAGAAGTCATTGGGTGCCAAGTCAGTGCACGGCGGATGACCCATCAATTCGACGTTTTGGGCGGTCAAAAAAGCGCTGGTGTAAGCTGATGTGTGAGAGCTTGCATTGTCATGGTGCACAATGATCTGTCTTCTCTTGTTCGTTTTTCGAATTTCTCCCAAGAAGTCAGGCAAACAAATTGTGGTGTACCACTCAGAATTGACCGTCTTACGTTGCTTAAGCGGAACCAGTTTTACCGTCTTTGAAGAGCCACATGGTCGTTTGCTATTTTGTTTTGGGCTCATAAGCATAGATCCATGATTCGTCACCTGTGACGATTTTATAAAAGTCTTTTAACACACCGCGATTATATTTTTTAAAAATTTCTTTGCTCCAATCCACAACAGCCTTTTTTTGAGCGATTGTCAAATTGTGCGGGATCCAACGAGAACAAAACCTTTTTTACGCCCAGGTGTTCATGCAATATCGAATGTATGCTGGTGGAAGAAATGCCCAAGGTATCTCCCTCTATCTCACGGTATGTCACATGACGATCTTGCATTATCAGTTCACGCACGGCATCAATGTTTTCTGGCACAACGACTGTTTTTGGACGATCTTCACGACCTTCGTCTTCGAGCGAGCGTCGCCAGCGATTGAATTCATTAAACCAATTTTTCACAGTGCTATAGGATGGTGCTTCATCGCCATACAAAGATTTAAGTTCATCGTTGCACTCTTGTCGTGATAAAGTTGTGAAAAATTATTGCACGAAAATTTTCAAGAGTTAATTCCTGGGGTCAGAAACTTAAATAGCAACCCACTAGCCTTTAACAATTTGTCAATAATAATAAAAAAAAGATCATACAAATTTTTTCTAAAGATTTTGTTCCGATTATTTAGACGGCATACACAAATGTGTGTTTAACGGCTTAATCGCAAGACGACAAAAACTGCTAAGAGTTGCACAGATTGTTTCAAGTTTGCATTATCTCTCGTTAGACTTCTTCTTGCTGCTGCGCCTTTGTCGCTCACTATCAAGTGCTCTATTTATATCATCAATGAGCTGAATAACTACTTGAGAATTGCAAGTGCCAGCATTTATGCAATTTGCTTGGTACAGAGAATCGGTCATGACAGTTGAAATTTTCGAACTAGCATTCGATAACATCGAAAATGTGTGAGTTTCGAATTGATACTTTTACGTAAAAATTTAATAGGCCAAGGTTTAAGTTAACACCTCTAATATTAATTTGACTTTCTTTAATTATATTGATACAAAAATAAAGATACTGGTTGTAGTTTCAATTGGAGACAACGCTTATCAAATTGATATTGATACGAATTTTTTTTGGGTGTAGCTATTAAAAATCAGCAACCTGAAGAATATCTTCTCCGTTTATCAGGATATCATCACCAATGTTCACACTTATCAACATTGTTTTAGCATAGTCTGTGAGTCGTTTTGTAAAGGTTGAAGGTTATACACCATGATAATTGGTTTAAGTAAGCAAAATTTTAAATTCCCAATACTTCTGAACTTAGGCAAAAACTGAATTGAAACAATAATTAGAAACTGTATTTAACGTTCGGTACAAAAGAAGTTGGCCTTTTGGTTTTTTTTTATTATGTGCAACACATTTAAAAATCGCAGTAAAAACCAAGCCACCATCACTGACAGGCAAAGTAACTGTTTCTATCTCTGTCTGTGTGGCTGCCTCTTGCCGTCATGCAGCAGAGCAGAGCAGCTCCCCAGTTTGGCATCGTTTGTGTTTGCAGCTAATTCTGTTTGTTTAATTGCGTGTCTGTGCAACGTTGAGCATACGCACTGTTGCACGCCATTGTGCGCTAAATTATTTGGTTATACCCACAAAATGGGCAGACAAACCCAATATTGGTCAATTAAAGTTGCATTATATAATGAAATCCCTGCTCTTCCTCTCTCTCTCTCTTCGTAGGCACCCAGAATATACCCGGACCACCTGAAGATGTGCGTGCCACATATGTGAATCAGAGTACAATCAGCTTGGCTTGGACTCAACCCGATGTGGACAACAATTCAACGGATGCCGGCTCAACGTCGACTTCATCCACAGACTTGGTTACAGGCGATGAGCTGGCCGCTGTGGCTGGCGATGTCCAGGATGCGGATAAGGAAATGAAAATGTCAGTGGATGCCACAAGTTCCAGTGATGATATTGATTTTATTATACAATATGGTAAAGTCAATAACATGACGATGTATGAGACAGTTGCCAAATTGGAAAATGTGAGTACGAGTTGATTATTTGAATTTTTGTTGACAATAGAAATTGGAGAAATTTTTGGTTTCTGCTGTACCTGCTGCATTTGCCTTTTGCGCCGTAGAGTACGTACGTACTTATTAGAAAAATTTTGCCTTTTGGCAAAAATGTCCTGTAGTGAATGGGCAGGATTACAAATTGCCTGTCAAAGGGCCAGAGGACAATGAGCAGTCTCAACAATAGAATGGGAAGGGAATTACTAGTAGAAGGCATGCACTTAAATTGCACCAAATTGAATGGATTTGTAGTCGGATTAATCAGTGGTTGAAAAACCAAACCGATTAGGTGTCCAAAAAGTACACTGTTCAAAAAAGCGTGCAAAAATGAGCAAATCATTTTAAAAGTTTTAGAATAATATTGATTTATATTAATAGTAATCAAAAGAATTAGAATGAATACCTCTGAATCTCGCGAGGTGTACTCTACTTAATAGAGACTTGAATGACTTTTACTTTCTACTCTACAAAGTATTAGTCTGGTGGCCAGTCTTGGTTAAGGTAAAAGTTCCATTTGAATTAAAACTACACTACCTCATCATTTAAAATAGTAATGCCAACCGATTCTGAACAGAACCAAAGTAAACCGAACTGTTGACCCTTTTAAAACAACGACTTGGGAATTGCAAGTTGTAGTTTCAAGTTGAGGCAACACCTTTTAAATTTATATTGTTATTATTTTTTTTTTTTGGGTGTAGTTTTTATCTCCTTGTCTACCTTTAGCTCGTGGCGTACTTTCTAGTTCTATTAAACGTTTGTAGATAGATTTTTGCACATTCTTCACGTTTAATGGATAGCCTGATACTATCTACTACTACGCTATCCGACGTTTTATTTCCGCCGATGCCTTTGTGGTTTGAAATCCAACGGATAGGCAACGTTTTTGAGTTGCTTTTACTTTCTAGCTGGCCTTTTTCGATGTATTGATGGAATTTATTTGGGGTATAGGTTTTAAAATGGCAACAAATTTAAGATTTTTGAATACAGTTTTTTTTTTCTTTTCTATATAATGAATTTATATCCTAAACCCTGTCTTTTGAATCAATTATCAAACCATTCTACATTACATATTTTTAAAATTGTGAAGTTTTTTGATGTGAAAAATCTTTATTTTCGATACGGATGATTTTTTGGTAAATGTAAAATTTAATTGTAAAATAACGCGTTACGTATAACGCTTACATGGACACAGCCAGGCCATTTTAATTAAACTTATTAATACTGTTTTAGAACACTTGATATTTGGTCTTTGGGGAGATTTCCAACACTGTTTTTCAAAACTGTTTTTGAACACTGTTTCCCAACACAGTTGTCCAACACAGTTTTCCAACACTTTTTTACAACATCGTTTCTAACACTGTTTTCAAAAACTATTTTCCAACACTGGCTTAGAATACTGTTTTTCAACATTGTTTTCCAATACTGTCCATCAACATTGTATTCCAAAACAAATTTTTCAACACTGTTTCTAACAGTGTTTCCTACACTCTTTTTTGAATACTGTTTTCCAACATTTACCTGACTGTTTTCCAACACTGTTTCCCAACATTGGTTCCAACACTGTTTTCCAACATTGGTTCCAACACTGTTTTCCAACATTGATTCCAACACTGTTTTCCAACATTGTTTCCAACACTGTTTTCCAGCATTAATTGCCAACATTGCATTCAACACTTTTTTCAACATTGTTTCCAACACTGCTTTCAAAAACTGTTTTCCAACATTTTTTTCCGACAAGGTTTTAGAACACTGCTTTTCAACATTGCTTTCCAATACTGTTAATCAACATTGCATTCCATAACAAATTTTTAAACACTGTTGTTAACAGTGTTCTCCAACACACTTTTTTGAACACTGTTTTCCAACATTGTTTCCAACACTTTTTTTCAACATTGTTAACAACACTGTTTTTCAACATGGTTTCAGTGTTTTCTAACATTGTGTTTCAACACTTTTTTCCAGCAGTATTATCCAACTCTTTTTCATAACATAGTTTTCCACATTGCTTTCCAACTGAGTTTTCCAAGCAGTCGCCTGGCCAACCGTGCCATTTCTCACGGCATATATACACTCAAAAAAAAACGACTGCCAGCTTTCTAGAACGAACTGGATAGAATTTATACCGTTCCAAAATGTCAAGTATAATTCGTACTTGGTTGTACCTAATCTAAGTACGAATCAGTCTTAACTTTTAAGTTTAGAACAAAATTTTTAAGTCAAGTACGAAATACTTAAATAAAGAATTTTTACTCAAACCTTTTAGAACGAACGGAGTAGAATTTATACCGTTTTGTACATAAAACTTCAAGTATAATTCGTATTTGGTTGTATCTAAACTAAGTACGAATCAATTTTATCTATTAAATTTACCCAATATGTTCCTAAAATAAGAACAAAATTGTTAAATCAAGTACGAAATACTTAAATCAAGAATTTTTTTTACTCAAACCTTCTAGAACGAACGGAATAGAATTTAAACCGTTTTGTACTCAAAACATTAGGTATAATTCGTTCTGTATTTAAACTAAGTACGAATCAATCTAATAAGAACAGATCGTGTTTGGTTCAACACTATTTTGTTCTAAGAATATGGTTAAAACAATTTTGGATTAGTCCAAAATGTACTTAATGTATCCAGGAACGGTCTAAAATCAAGTATTTCTGGATTGAAAAGATCGTACTTGAACCAAGTATTTTGTACTTGTATCAAGTATTTTCGTACTTGGCATTGACACTGTTTGTACTTCATTTGAGTGCAAAGCCTACGTTTTTTTCTGATAAACATGATTTATATAAAAGCCTCTTGAGTGTTAAATACACCTTCGCTTTTTTCTTCAGATTGACTGTATGGAAGTTTAACTGTAGTACAATAAGTCTAGAATATTTTAACAAAGTGTCAAGTCAATCATAAATGGCTGGGCATACAAATAACACAACCGATTTTCTGCACCTGCATTTATTTGTGGTTTTCGTTGTTTCACAAATGACTGGCATAGGAAACATTTGGAATTCTATGCTAAATAAAATAATCACAACTTGCATATTTGAGCCTAAGTGAACAAGCTACACCGCTTTTGCCATTGCAACCGAAACTAACTTAACCCACAATTGATAAACTGTAATTTACTAGCCATTTACTAAACATTTACCTGACCCCTGAGAATAAATGGAACTGACACAACCCGCACACACAAATACACACACACACACACACACACATAGAAAACTAATTTCCTCTTCTTTGAACTTATCTAAATCGCATTAAATCTAAACCGAAAAAGAACGATTTATTATGCTCGACCCAAAACCAACACTAATAGCCTCCAATGGTTATAGTTTCAACTTTGATGTCAGTGTATTATGGGTCCCTTTTCACCTATAATTACATTAACCGCAACAATTGGCATGACGAGGGCCACTCGAGTGGACCAAAATGAATAATTAATACCTGAGGTTGAAGTCTGCTCCATTCGGGCAACTCACTTAAACCAAAATAAATATTCAAAAAGCATAGCGTCGCGCGTTGCGTGAAGAAACTAAAGGCTCACTCTTTGGCCATTAAACTTGGGTCCCCGGTTGCTCATTTGGCATTTGTCTTTCGGGTTTCCAGTGACAAAGCACATAATCGCCATCAACTTACCCCCTTTAGGAACTGTATCAGAATATTTAATGTGTCTAATTTCTGGCGCTGTCTGGACTGGCCATTTTCGAGGTTTTTTATTATATACCACAGCAGCAAACAACCAACTACTGTGTTGCAGTTCCTTTAGTATTAAAAAGTTTTTTATGGTTCCATCCCGGTGCCAACAAACAGAAATAAAAGTCCGCTTCTTGGTTGTCAACTAACAGCAAGCAGCGGGCACTAAAAATCATCGCAAAAGTTAGGCAACAAAATGAAAATGAAAAAAACGAGAAAATCATTTGAAAAAGAGGCGCAGCAACCCCTTGTTATTTCCGTCCGCATTCCACATTCTGTTCCTGTAATATCCTGTAGAGTCAAATAATGTTTGTATTTTGTTGATGCTGGGTGTCACCCCTTGTGCATTTGGCGGCGAATAGAAATTGCCAAATTATTGGCACTGATTCAATCAGGGGGATGAGACAGCTGGAGGAAGGATTTTTTCAGGATTTTGGCGAACCGACCCCGGGGCAGTTGGTCTTGTTGGCCGATCGGCAATTACCTTTAATATGACCTTTTGGTTGACTAACACGCAGTGGTTTTTATTTGTGGCAGCATTTTGAAGCAAGTTAGACTGTTACATACTCTGTTTCGGCAAAAGTTTGTATATAACTTGTATATAAGTGTGTGCAGTGCTGCCCATCAGCGTAACTGTGTGTAAGTGTATGTGGCAGCATCCGGCAACTCTGCAACTCCGAATTAATTGATGATCCTCCGAAACTTTGTGTGTGACAGCTGTTTTTGTTTCTTTATAAGTAATCGAGGCACCCATCTAGTGCACTGCTTTCCCTTTAGTCGACGCTTATTTCATATTTTTCTGTAGATTTTCTTAACTTTTTTTGTTGGGGTCACCTAATTTCACCTGAAAGTAAAAAATTGCTAAAACGCATTACACAAATAATTATTCTTTAGAAAATAGTGTCACATATAAATGAGCTTAAAATGCTGCCCATTTCTCTTTTAAAGTTGAATTGCACATTTTTGTTGATCAACAATCATTTAGATTTTTAATCCCGCAAATCTTCTTGATATTTAACGACTTAAAACTTTGACTCTTCACCTGTCGTTCTTTCATCGATTTCACAATATTTCTGACACGTCCAAAAGCAATTAAGTTTGCCCATAAAAGTGTCACACAGAGTCAACGCAATGCGGGGTGCGATAGCTCGATACCAACAACCTCAGCCGAAATTGTAGCTATGCGAAACTATAGATACTGCATCCAAAGGATGCAACGGGGCGCGTTTAAACCATTTGACACCAGGCGGTAAACGAAACACAAAAAAAATAACAACAACAACAACACTGAAACTGAAAAGCATTTAAGCCAAGCCAAGAGGCAACCCCCAAAGCTAAGCCAACAACACCGCAACAGCTGCGTACGCTCGACCCAAGCCAACAACAAAACCAAAGCGCGCTGGGCGAATGAATTTTTCACTTACAAAAAGAAAAAAAAATTTAAGGACAACAAAAAATTCGAAAGCGGACACCACACGGTGTCTTTCATATCGATTCAATGGGGGCTTAGAGATGAGCAAGTGGAGCTATTCCCTGGCTCACGATACAAAGGTTTAATGTAGCAAAGTTTATTAAATATTAAATTATACTCAGATATCAAAATGAGTTAAAGATTTTTTACCGTTTAGTATCTTGAATTTAATCACTGGAAAAAAAGAAACAAACATTATTCAAATCATCAAGTCAAGAATTGTTCGTACTTAAAGTTATATTTAGAAGAACTTGTTCATTCAAGTAAAAAGTGTTGGGATTTTCTAATAAGTATGCTACGGAATTGGCGAATAACAATAATCTGACAAAATAGTTTCCAACTGGTTTGACGAGTTTTGTCTTATAATTTGTTGGTACAAAAGATGTATACGCTTCACCAAGTGTTCCTCTAACCTTTATAAGCACTAGAGATGGGCGCGGAAATAAAATGGGTTATCAAAGACACATTTTGAGGAAAAATTTTTAACAATTTTAACAATTTATTATTTATTTTTGTTTCTTTTTAATGTTTTAATTTATTTTTTTTTTAATTTTTTTGAAATTTTTTTTTTTTAAATTTATTTTTAATATTTTTTTTTTAATTTTTTTTTTAAATTTTTACTATTCATAATACGAGTTTTATCTTATAGATATATAATTTTTAAACTTAAACTTGTGGATTCTAACTCTTTTTGTGACTTCACATGCCGCAGAGATGAAATAGTGGATCGGAAGATGAGGCCAACATGTTAAAAAGGCCCTCATTTTGCCATGTCTTTTTTAACTATTTTACCTCTAGCAGTCGAATAGGCAGCGGAAGGCAGCTGGAACTTTTTAAATTACTGAAAGGAATATTTAAAAAACTTATTTGAAAAATATGGCAAATACACAAAAATAATTTTTTTTTTATTTTCCATCCAAGTTTAAAAATAGTGAAAAATGTAGAGTTTTTAAAAAAGATTTATTTGGAGAAACAAAAAAGCAAACAGTACATTTTTTTAATATGCACTTAATGAAGACATCAATAAGTATGAAAAAAATATTACGATATGTTCCCCAGTTTTCAAGATATTCTACCTGAAAGCGGACCTACAAAAAATTGTGTGTGTGTTTTTTTTAAACATGAAAATAGGTCAACTTTGACGGGTTGTATCATCTAAAATAATCGCATTTTATTAAGGGTTACATATTTAAAATAGTTGAACAATTTCCTATAAGATGGGTTCATTGAAAACTTTGTACGCGCTCATGAAATTTTTTATTTTTGCAGCCTACTTTGTTCTTTTGCATCGTCAAGGGCTTAAAAGATTTCATTCTTTGGACTTCAGGTTTGGTAGCGTACTCTTAAAATCGAACCATAAACTTGAATAAAAAGTAACGACACATTTTCATTTATTCCCCTTCTAAAGCCAACTGATTGGATTCTGAGTCTTGCCTATAAAATCAAGCTTATAAAAGTTGATAGATCTTTCGTCAAAACGTACTCGAACCAGGTTTTGTTTTTCATTCAAAATTGGTGGAACGCATTATGCAATATTTAAGATACAGTCATGACATTAAGAGCCACCTCATCAGCAATAATTTCTTAAATGCATTTTGTATATGCTTTAATTTCTGTCTTCATGAGAAATTCATTTGTCTTGTCAGTTGAAGATTTAGGACAGGAGCGCCCAAAGGATTCTTAAGGGCCTGCAAAAACCATTACATATTAAATAATAATTTGTTCAATCAAAAAAAGTAGAATGAGTTAAACCGGTTATAGTCGGGTGCAGTGTGTGTGTGCCCAGCCTATGCCAGAGTTAAGCACTCGCTTCTGGGAGATTCTGCACCGAAAATTTTGTTCAGTCTGAAATCTTCGAAATCATTTAAGAGATGATGCATTCTCTTCATTAGCAGTTTAGCACTCATTTCAAGTTTTCAAATGGCTTTAGTTTATGCCGAAATTCGAAAATCGGGCAGACAGTTTTCCCTCTGTTAGCCGTGAGTCCAAAAAGCCAACCAGTTTCGCCCACACAAAATGGCTTAAAGCAATTCTTACTCTCTCGCTCACCTCTGACTTGATAACGATTGGTGGTGGTACTGGTGGTGGGGTGGCGTCCATTGTCAGTTTCACGTCGACAGGTTGCCTCGCCCCGCACATTAAAAACATTTTGCGCGCATCAACACGCGACAAACTTTTGTCAGTTTTTATTTTTTAACATTTGCAAGTTTTTTTTTTCGAGGCCAATAACTCTGTTGATGGCCATGGCTGATGCAGTGCAGCGCAGCACCAGCAGGCCCAGCTGCCGTTGGAGCGCGTTGATGTGTGACAACAACAGCAGCAGCAGCAGCCAGCGAGCCAATAACTGCAACAACAATGCCAATGGCAAACGCCGAGTTTGGTACTGGGCGCTGGTTTTTCGGATGGCAGCGAATTTTTGCTAGTTTATGGTCACGTTTTCATTGCATATGGCGCTACCCACCAACGACCATCATTTTGTGACTGCTGCTGGCGAGGCGTCAAAAAGTTTTGCCATAACCATAGTTATATGGTAACCCCCTACCCCCCCTGGTCACTGTTGCGCACAGAGTTCAAAGATTATTGCTTTCAATTGGATTAGCATGAACTGCGCGAGATATCCCTTTCACTTCCCCCTCCCCTCTCCCCCTTCAAAGCATATAAATATTCTAAAAATATTTGATTTGTGAAAATCAAAGCTTTTCATATTTTATGAACATTTCAATTGAGTTTTACTGATGCATGAATAGAAAGTTGATATAAATAATATGAATAGAAAAATTCACATATCACTCAAATATTTGCACACTTCCATTCAAGCGCGGAATGCATAAATATATAAGATTCCATTTGCAGCCAATTTATAAAAAAAATTGCTTTGATAAAAATCTAAACAATTATTACACAAAATTTAAAAAGTAAATATAAAAATTTTCGCTCTTTAATCTATATAAAAAATGCTTTTAATTCCCTTTAATTTCGGTTGAATTTTTGTGAAATATTTTGTGAAATAATCTTCAACTTTATCAAAGCCACCGGGAGTGCCCCCCCCTTGGCATCGTCATAATTGACAAAAGGTGTGCTCTCTGCCAGTAACACACACAAATTGAGATTAACGGCTTTGGTACCACACACTCAGTGCACACGGGGAGTCAAAACAAAAAGCAACTTGACCCGTAGTAAGCCAAAAAACCAAAAATTCCTACACCAAAACGAGATGAAACCTCTATACATATTTAGAGATGTTAACAACAACAGCAACAGCAACAACAACAACTGTCTGTCTGACATTGACTTACATACCCCGTAAACAGAAACGAGCTGTGCCAGTCAGAGGGGAGTTGGCTCAAATCAAATCGCTAAGTAGCCCGAGAGCTTGCATATTAGCCTCAACATGAAAATTAACAACAACTGCGGACGATGACGACGACGACGACGACGATGATGCTGACAAAAACAAGTTAATGCAGCAGCCCCAAAAACCCAACAAAACGAAACAAAACAAACAGAAAACATTTGGCCATAAAACCAAATAAATTACTTAACGCGCACATTTTTCGCACTGGCGTACGCGTAGCCAAAAATGCAATTAAAGGCCAAAAACCGCAAAGTGCGACATCTGCAAGAGATTAAAAAAAAAAATACAGACAGCAACAAAATCGCAGCGCACCAGCGAAGCGAGTCAGTTTGTAAATGATTGAGCTGGGTCGGAATTGGGGTAGGGTATGCGAGAGGTTGCCGGGCGCTTTGGAATTTGGTATGGCCATTTGATACGGATATAGAAGTATGTGAATGTGTCCACAGAACAGAATATTTAAGCGTATAGGCTATTAACCCATACGACCGGTTGTGATTACATTTTTTACAGTGTTTTGCAATCGATCAGAAAAGGCTCACTTGAAAATGGAAAATGGGCGGTAATGTAATCTAACTTGTTAGTTATTTTCTTTGCTTCTGTTAAACAAATAAACTATCATATTTCGTGGTCATATTCCGTTAAACAAATTTTTTTATACACTTGAAAAGTGTATATTATTTGCCCAATATATTCCGGCGGCCGGTTTCTTCGTCGTCCGTGTCTGTCCGTAATCCGTCATTATTTCCGTCTGTCTTTTTTTATCTGTCCGTCTGTCTGTTCTACACTTGTCCCTCTTTTGAGTATCGGTGAAATTTGCACAGAGTCTTCTTTTTTACGCAACTAATATGTCGGAACCGGCCGGATCGGTATATCTTATAGCTGCCATAGGAACGATCAGTCGGAAAATAAGTCATAGTGAGAAAAACTTTTTTATTTTCCATTGTAGAGTCACCAATCTTGGTATATGTTAGTTTTAGATGATTTTACATATTTGTGGAAAAATTTATCAAAATCGGATGAATATAGCATATAGCTGCCATATAAACGGTCGGTCAAAAAACTAGTTCTAGTGGGAAAAACTTTTTTATTTTCCATCGTAGCGTCACCAATCTTGGTATATATTAGTTTTATATGCGTCAACACAATTCTGGAAGATTTTATCCAAATCAGATGACTATAGCATAAAGCTGCCATAGGACCGATCGGTCGAAAAATGTGTTTTACTAAGAAAAGTTTTTTTTATAGAATCAAATTTTTATTATCAATGATTTACAAATTTAAAATATCTGATATCTATGTCCTATATATATTTTACCGGTTAAATCAGTTGGAGTAAAGTTTTTCAAGTGTATTAAAACTTCGGCACAGTCGAAGTTAGCTTTGCCTTCTCGTTTTAACTTGACATTGGGCAATCTTCTTTAGCTATCCTTGTAAATTTAGAAATTATGCGAGCTGTCACAAAAGTACGATCTATCAGTACTCGTATAAATACTCGTAAAAATATGAAGATAGCGCAAACGAAAGTGCCCTTTGACCGTGATCAATAATAGAACCTCAGAGTCAATGGGAGCGTTCAGCAGAGACAATTGATCATGTTTCATCATGTTTCTCTTATTATTTGCATACTTTTAGGGGGTCTTGTTAAATTGACATTTGGAAAAGCTTTATGTGAATATCATATTAAACACAATAGGAAAAGTAGGCTACGTAAATTAGTAAAAATATATATCATTGATCAGGAAGCAAGTTCGCCTGCTGAACACGGCCATTGGCAGTGATTAATGATATATTTCTTAGTTATTTACTTTTTGGATAGATTGGACCCTTTTTAATAGAGCTACGCCTTTGTTCTTTCTAGTTTTGGATAGATTACGACATCTATTTTAAGACTACGTACAAGAATAGCCCGTTATAAGGTCATACGCGAATGTTTTATCACGTTTTAATGAGCATTCTCTTTTTGGATAGATTGGAACCCCAACTTTCCGACTACATTCAAAGAAAATATTGTAATATTAACCCTTTTTAACTTTTTTGTCTAGCGGCCAAAAATAGAGACACGCTTATGTTCTTTATAGTTTTGGTGAGATTACGGCCTCTTTTATAAAACTACGTACAATAATGACACTTTATAAGACCATAAGAGAATGTTCTATCACGTTTTAACACTAAAAAACAAACCTTAAAAAAATGTGCTACGTAAATGAACATTTAATTTTTAGATAAATCGGAACCAGGACTATCCGACAACATTAAAGAAAAATTTATTAAAGGCGCGTAAAAAATTTAAAAAAAATTCAATTTTTAACTTAGTCGGATAGCGGCCAAAAATAGAGCTAAGCTTATTTTCTTTGTAGTTTTGGATAGATTACGACCTCTATTATAAGACTACATACAAGAATGACACTTTATAAGGTCATAAAAGAATGTTCTATTACGTTTTCTCACTACCAACAAACTCCTTATCTTAAAAATGCCGTAAAACAGGCAAAAATAGCGCTACGTTGATGAGCATTTACTTTTTGGATAGATTGCAACCCTAACTTTCCGACTACATACAAAGAAAAATTTGTTTAAGGCCGTAAATAATTTTTAAAGAAATTTTAAGGCGCGTAAAAATTGAAATAAAAATTGGCACTTTTTAACTTTGTTGTATAACGGACAAAAATAGAGCTACGCTTGTAATCTTTATAGTTTTGGATTGATAACGACCTCTATTATAATTAATTAATTAATTAAGTTTATAGCGGTTAAAGTCCAATCACTCCAATCAAATATTTTCATAATGTTCTTATAACCCTCCTGCTTCTAAAATCGCCAATTATTTGCTTCATGCCGACCGTATAAAATATATTGCAACGCTACTAAATGACCGTGATCGATTAGTGGTTGTCGGCGATTTTAATATCCCATTTATTTCCTGGACACACTTTGAAAACTCCTCCGAACTTGTCCCGTCTGTATAACATGAATTCATTGACCTTATGTCAGAGCTATCTCTTTGTCAGATGAATTATATAAAGAACAGTTTTGATAGATCAATTTTTTCGATAAAACAGCGGATTTTCACCAAAAATTAGACGTTGTTGTTGGTCATTCGGCTTCAATTCTTGCACAAGTTGAATTTTATATGCTTTCAATCCCAAATCGACAAGTAAAATATTTCATGTTGTTGAGTAACACATGCCGAATTGCTGAGTCCGGCGACGAATTGACATTTCACATTTCGCAGAGCACGAATTTTTAAAATAAATTTCAACAATATGCAATCGTTGCGCGTTTATAAGTCTTTCCATGATGAAATGGCAGAGTATACTGAAAACTTTTCAATCTGATAGATGACGTTTGGACGCCATTATCAACCAGTGCTGACAATCTGAAAAACTTAACTTTTATAAAATTACTCTTTATTTGTGAGTTATGATTACAATTTTGTGGTATCTATAATAAAGAATCTGTCTGTCTCTGAAGATGTACATCATCAGACTCCTCAAACCTTGATTTTGAAATACCTAGAAACTTAGAACTGTTTTGAGAACCGAAAATGCGGAAAAACGAGAAGGCAAAGCTAACTTCGACTGTGCCGAAGTTTTAATACACTTGAAAAACATTACTCCAACTGATTTAACCGGTAAAATATATATAGGATATAGATATCAGATATTTAAAATTTTTAAATCATTGATAATAAAAATTTGATACCATAAAAAACAACTTTTCTTAGTAAATCACATTTTTCGACAACTTGAAAAGTGTATATTAATTTTGCCCAGAAGTTTGTAACGCATAGAAATATTCATTTCCGACCCCATAAACTATATATATTCTTGATCAGGACGACGAGCTGAGTTGAATTCTGTCTGTCCGTCCGTCCGTCTGTCTGTCTGTCCGTCTGTCTGTCAATCCGTCTGCTTGTCTGTCTGTTTCTACGCAAACTAGTCACTCAGTTTTAAAGCTATCGAGCTGAAATTTCGCACAGAGTCGGAACCAGCCGGATCGGATGACTATATCATATAGCTGCCATAGGAACGATCGGTCGGAAAATAAGTTTTAGTTAGAAAAACTTTTTTGTATTTCATCGTAGCGTCACTAATCTTGGTATATGTTAGTTTTATATGTTTCCACATAATTCTGGAAAAATGTTTTAAAATCGGATCACTATAGCATATAGCTGCTATTGAAACGGTCGGTTAAAAAACTAATCTTGGTATATGTAAGTTTTATATGCTTTCATATAATACAGGAACAATTTATCAAAATCGGAGGACTGTATTATATAGCTCCCATAAAAACGGTCGGTCAAAAAACTACTTCTAGTGAGAAAAACTTTTTTGTTTTCTATCGTAGCGTCCCCAATCTTGGTATATATATAATTTTATATTCATTCTCATAGTTTTGAAAAAATTTGTCAAAATCGGATAACTATAGCATATAGTTGCCATACGACCGATCGGTCGGAAAATGTGTTTAACTAAGAAAAATTTTTTTTTTATGGTATCAAATTTTTATTATCAATGATTTAAAAATTTTAAATATCTGATATCTATATCCTATATATATTTTACCGGTTAAATCAGTTAGAGTAAAGTTTTTCAAGTGTATTAAAACTTCGGCACAGACGAAGTTAGCTTTGCCTTCTCGTTTGTGCCTAATGTTGCTAAAAGAGCATATTTTGTAATTTTTAAAGCTTATCATGTTGACTTTCTTGATATTATCGTAAAGTACTATTTCTTAGGTTTAAAATAAAACTAATTCTGGTTTAGCACACAAAAATCATAAAGAATCACCACCACTCCTTCGTTTAAAAGGACCATGTTGCCTAGTGCAATCCATGTCTAAATTTTCTTAACTATAAAGCCGTAAAGTACAAAAAATGGGGGGTTGCAAAGTTATACCATTTAATTCAGCCTTTGGGCCTTTACTCAGATAAGCTAAAAATTTAGTTCGGCACAATACTTCATATAAATAAGAAATCTTTTCGAATGCATTCAGCTTTCATAGCTGCTTAAAAGTATTTCTATTTATATGAAGTATAGTGGCAAACTAAATGTTTTATCTCATCTGAATAGAGGTCTTTTAACTAAAATCCAGCCGAAATAAGTTAAAAAAAAAATGCAGAATTTTTTAAAAATCTACTTCTAATGTCGGGACATCCATTTATTATAGCTGATAAGCTTAATAAGCGAGAACATTTTAAATGAATTATAAATCTTATATGCGGGCTTATCTTAACAAAAAAGTTTTAAGTAACAAACTCACGAAGCGTTGTGAAGGGTCATACCTGCTAATATATCTTTTATTTTTACACAGAAAACAATTCGAGATATACAGAAAAAAAACCCATCTTAAACGATGTTAGCAGAATTACTCACGTCAGCTAACAAACAGAAGGATAATACCCTTAAAGCCTTTTTAAGACGCAACCATTCATAACAAAAATGTGTTTCTCACTAGAGCTAGTTTTTTGACCGTCCGTTTCTATGGCAGCTATATGCTATAGTCATCCGATTTTGATAAGTTTAAACATCGTGACAATTTTAATATACCTTCAGCAAGGGTATAAAAAGGTTGTCAGAATTTTTGCGAAAAATTTCAAAAAATTTAAAGAGCGACAAGCTGGAATTGCGCAGTAATGATGTATTTCAATTAGTTTTGGAATAGCGGATAGTTTTGAGATTCCTCAGATTTCGGCCCCTTTTATAAACTGAAATGACATATGATTCCTTCCAATAGCTAAAAAATTCTGCGAGCTCTGAAGAGAGATTAAATAGTTTTAAGAGAGGAGCACAGAAGGAGTCGGCACAATATTTATGTACGCTGCTGGAAATACTATCAGTCCCTGGACTAAAGGTTGCTTTGCGTAAGCTAGATAAAAGACTTTCAGAATAAAAAACTGGGGGATAAATGAATTTAGATTGAGCTATTGGATATGGATACACACTTTCAAAACCAGATGTTGAGGAGTAGCAGCGCTGAAAACACTATGCAAAAAATTCAGCGATATCGATATGCTTATCTGCTGTCGCATTATTTACGGTAAGAGAGGGAAGAAACTGTAAGGATTTTAGTTAAGCATTGACAAAGTTTTAAAAATTTTAGGGTCCTGTTTGAAAGCTCAATTATAGCATTCTTGATTGTACAGAATGTAATTGGAGCGAGCAATTAAATATTTGGAGAAATCTACACTCGGTTGACTTTACGAAAGCAATAGGATTGAGATGGATTAGAAGATTAAAGATTGAATTAATATCGGGTTCGGAACTCGTACGTGACTTGGATTGGTTTAATTCGGGTAACCGTTCCGCTATTTCCTGATTCTAAACAATAAAATTAATAAAAGAATGTAATTTATTACTAAATAAATCAATAACAATTAATTCCCACACCAATAAGTATATTTAATAAATTTACAAAATTTTCAATTTGCTTAGAATTAATTTGCAAACTCATATACCCTGGCTTTCAAAAATGATTGCCCCACCAAAACCCATAAAGCTGTAGCAACAGATTACGTTAACGATTTTTAATGTAGATTCCAACAAAGAGTGAGACGAAATGAGAGAGATTGCTAGTGGGTTTGGGGGTGGGGGTCAACTCCATGCAGAGAGACTATAAGCGAACGAGATATAGCTGTCAATTTCGAGGATGGTTTTTTGAAACGACATTCGCACGAATAGCGAACTTGTACTAGAATGACGGCAACGACTCTGGTGGTGTCATTTTGTGGGCTAAATACCGCAAATTGCGCTGCGTGGCAGCGGCAATTACAAAAAGTACTAATCATGGCAACAGCAGCAGCTACACTCAGGCAGGCTACACTCGCACACATTTTTTACGTATTTTTTTCGGCTCTGATTTTGTATGTATAATTATACACTTAGGAATTGACCACCAATGAGACGAGTATCGATTTAACAAATTTGGAAACGAATGCCTTATATCGCATTACGGTGGTGACGCGTGGAAAATTTGGTACCTCGCTGCCGGCTTCAATGTTGCTGGTGAATACCTCGACTATCAATGATAAAGGTAAGAATGCACACATATTTCGGAGCCCAATTGGTATAATGGAAAACTCTCTGTTTGTAGAGCCACAACGAAATGGCAGCTGGGGTTCCCCCTCACCACCGCATTCTTTGGCAGTGGTGGCGCATAGTGCCACCTGGATGCAGTTGACGTGGCAACCGCCAGAATATGCGCATCCACATGAACGCATCACCTACAGGTGCGTATGAGCCAAAATACACACTATTGTGTAGTGAAATGAAGAATTTCTCTAATTTTGCCTTGCAGAGTCTATCATAAGGCCATGAAGGCAGAGCAATTTATTAAAATTGAAACCAAACTTGCTTGGTTACGTATGAATAATCTTAAGCCTAGCTCCCAGCATGTACTCTATGTGGAGGCAGTGGGTGAGAAGGGTATATCATTGCCCTCGGAAACGCTGGTGGCCTGGACGGATCCAGCTTTGCCCGCTTTTGTGGATGTAAGTTGTGAGAAGGGGCGAGGGGGGGATAAAGTCAATAATGAAATTTTGATTTGTTTTTTCTTCTCTTCAGCCTCCCACAGTTCATCCTGCGGATAATATACCCGAAGGTGGTTCGATGACCATACTTTGCCTAGCTTTGGGCAATCCTGCACCCACCATTTCTCTTTATGTGGGCGGTCATTTGGTACGTCAGGATACCTCTAGGCATATGGTTACAGTCATACACAATGTATCGGCGGATATGGAGCATGTTTCATGTTATGCGGACAATGGTTATGGAGTGCCCATGCAGGCCACCAGAAGGGTTAATATTTGCTGTAAGTAGACGGGTTGTGTTGTGGTTTTTCGAACTAGTTCAAATGAACTAGTCAATGAAATGAACTAGTTTATATGAACTAGACAATGCAATGAACTAGTTCAAATGAACTAGGCACTAAAATGAACTTCTTTAAATGAACTGTAGAATGAAATGAACTAGCTCTAATGAACTAGTTCAGTGACTAAATAGCTAAAATTATGAATTGCTTAATATATAATACTTATTCAAACAAATTAGTCAATAAAATTGACTAGTTTAAATGGACTAGTCATTCAAATGAACTTCTTCAAATGAAATATTCAATAAAATGAACTAGTTCAAATAGAATAGGCAATAAAATGAACTGCTTTAAATGAACTATAGAAAAAAATGAACTAGCTCAAATGAACAAGTTCATAAAATGAACTAGTTCTGGGACTAAATAGCAAAAAATATGAATTGCTTAATATATAATACTTATTCAAATAAACTAGTCAATCAACTGAACTATACAATAAAATGAACTAGCTCAAATAAAATAATCAATAAAATTAACTAGTTAAAGTGAACAAGTCATTTAATTGAACATCTTCAAATAAAATATTCAATGAAATGAACTAGTTTATATGAACTAGGCAGCAAAATGAACTAGTTCAAATGAAGTAAGCAATAAAATAAACTGCTTTAAATGATCTATAGAATAAAATGAACTATAGCAAATGAACAAGTCAATAAAATGAACTAGTTCAGGGACTAAATAGCTAAAATATGAATTGACATATATATAATACATATTCAAATGAACTAGTCAATAAAATGATCTTCTTTAAATCAATTAAACAATAAAAGAACTAGCTCAAATGAACTAATCAATAAAATGAACTAGTTCAAGGTATTAAGTCCTGATTAGTAAGCTAAAAATTTGAAAAGTTTAATATATACACTTTAATTAATTAAGTAAGTAGTTTAAAAAATGATAAACTTCACGCATAAAAAATTTAATGAACTATCAGCCGGGCTCCCATATTCACTTTCGCAAACATTTTGCGATTTAGAGACCAAATTTGCTCCTAAAACCGGTTTGAAATCGCAAAAATTTTGCGAAAGTGAAAATGGGAGCATGGCTGTATGTCATTTAGATGTACTAAAATTTCCAACTTTTGTGTATTAGAACTTTTACTGACGACTTGTCGTGAGGCCTCTTCTGCAGGCTAACTATCATAAACTGTTCCTACCGATTTTACTATGGAAAAGGGGTTAGCACTTTCCATAGGAAAAAAAAGTTTTATAATTCTTTTTAGCCTTTATAAAGTAAAAATAATTACTGTTACTTGCATATTATGGTGAGCTTCAGTCGAATGACTTACATCTTCGCGATTCTCAAAAATTTAAGAAGACGAACCAAATGTACCACATGTACCACATGTTTTCGCTAGGGTCTTTAAAATTATGTTTTTTGTTTTTCCATAAAATTTCGAAATATTCTCGATACCGAATGATAAAGTTTGAATCGGCTGGGCATCGCATACAACACTTTAACTAGTTCAAAATGGTTCCAAGTCGGATTTGAATCAGTAAAATATTTTAGGCTGGATTCACACTGATCGACGCATGAAACAAGATAATATAGTATGCCCATATGTTCTCATATTTTTAATGTGAATAGCTTGTCATTTGGCATTGAAAACAAAATAAGTCAGTCAGTGTGAATTCAGCATTACTCCATATTACCCACCAAAACAACAAGTGTTAAGTTTGTTAAATAAATTCTGATTGAGGATTCTGATCCACTTTGGAGCCAGTTCATTTAGCTTCGGAACCTGTCTAGAACCAGCAAATGACACACAAAATTTCAGGAACATAGCCTAAAGAATTTCTGAGCTATAGCTCCAACCACTTATGAACTACTTTTAAAATCTGGTTCGTAACCGGATTTTTTCCGGAAAAATTACTAAATCCAAATATCCAACCCAAACACCAAGTTTAAAGTTCTTAGCTTAATAAATACCCTAACGAATAATAGTTAGTGTTATCGCCAGTGCGATGTTTGGTGATTTAACCAACTGTTTACTAACAGAGAATACCACATATTTCTATCATCCCCAACAGATCCCCCCAAAATTCAAGCAGCCGGCATCACTGTCGCTTCCATAGGCGATGAAATTGAATTACGCTGCACCGTGGACTCTAAACCTGCTCCGAAAACAATTTTCTGGCGTGAAAAGGATGGCCGCATCCCGGTCATCACGGGCGGCAACTATTTCGTTTCCGTGCGGGTCAACGATTCACAGCCATCGATTTATACCATGTCGCTGCGCATCAGTAAATTGCAGGCCAACGATGTGGGTGACTATTTCTGTCATGCCGAGAATCCGTTTGGTTCGTCAACAACGCCCGTGTCCGTACGCATACGCCAGACGCCCGCCCTCAATCACAATGTATCGGAATGCTGTGCCGAGCAAAATGTGTCCATGGCCTGTCGCAGTGCCTGCAGTTATTATGTGGACTTTGATGCCATTGCCGACCGGCCCGAATGCATTGTCGATTTTGACAAGTTGATGCGCTGTGCAGCGGATGGTTCGGATCATCGATCATGTTGTGCGGATGAGCATGTGCCGAGAAAATGTTTGAACTGGTGTCGCGGTGAATCGGTGCGTTCGAAGGAGATTTGCAGTTTGCAATATGCCAGGACAATAGTGGGTTGCTTTGAAAAGAATCGTGATCGATTGCCGGGACCACCCGAGAATATTGTGGTTAGCGTGGTATCCGATAGCGAAGTGAATATAAGGTAAGTAGTTTGAGTTATAAATTTGGTAATTTTTTAGTAAGATTGTTGAGGGTTTAGTCGCATGTGACCGTCATTACATATTTTCACTAAGAGACAGCAAGAATTGTAGCAGAACCGGATACGCTTATTGTAGAGCTTTTTTTTTAAGCTGCAATTGCACTCACTGGCTCTGGTTGAGCTAACAGCACTGATTTGTCTAACTGAAATCATTTAACAGGGTACTGTTAATCGAACGTTAAAAAATGGGAATTTGCTTAAGGCTAATTAAACCTTTTTGACCATACGCCACAGTTACCATAAATCGGGATTATTTGTAAAATTAGATGGGCTTCAACCAGGAATCATTTTGTTCTTTTTTTTAGAACTCACCATATTTTTTTCATTGACATATTCTTACGGACTTATTTCTTGAACCATAAAGAAGAAAATTTGTTCTGATATTGATTCAAGACTATTTCAATATAAAACTAAGTTCAAATTAATCTTCAAATAGTCCGAAAATAGTTAATTCATTCCGGAACGGTCGGAAATCGTACTTTAAAATTATATTTTCGTACACTCAGGAAAAAAATCTCGACATATATTTTAATCTTCATTACTTATCGATCTGCCGTACAACATTTTCCGATCAGATGAACTATAGTAGAGTTGCCACCACTGCGATTTGGAAAAGACCTTATATATCCCACAATTTTGAAGATAGATCGCTCGAACCTTCTAGACATTTATTATAACCATTATTACTTATCGATCTGCCATACATCATTTCCCGATCAGATGAACTATAGTAGAGTTGCCACCACTGCGATTTGGAAAAGACCTTATATCTCCCACAATTTTGAAGAAAGATTGTTCGAACCTTCTAGACATATATTTCAATCAGTATTACTTAACGATCCGCCATATATCATTTCCCGAGAAGATGACCAATAGTAGAGTTGCCACCCCCTCAATTTGGAAAAACTCTCAGATCTCCTTCAATTTTGAGGTTAGATTATTCGAACCTTCTAGATAAATATTTTAATCATACCATACTTGATTTTCCGATTAGAATTACTCTCGTAGAGTTATAAGCAAATCAAATAATTACGCTGGGCATTTTGTGATTTAATAAAATATTCTTAAATAAACCTTTCCCTGAGTAACGGGTATATCGAAGTCGAGCTGGGCCGACTTCAACATACGCTCTCGTTTTCTGAGTGTACATACTTAAATGTATAATGGTATTTTTTTTTGTGTATACTTGCACATTTTAAACTTCCCTTAAAATTGACACCATTTTTACTTGATTCAATTACAAATAAATTGATTATTTTTCTGAGTGTAATCACCTACCATTAGCAATTTAGCGCTTAGCTGTGCGCCATCCATAAAAGTTTTCCATATAGCTGCCCAGTTGTCTACTTCAGCTAACTTTATTTCACTTAATCCGCTCCAGCAGACTTTCCCCATTGACTTTAATCCCTAAAAAACTACGACTGGTGCTTAAATGACACGTTCCAGCCGCACTAAGCTCTTAACCACTTTTTCATAGCCTGAACCGGAAGTAAACTCATCCATTTTGCACACCGAAACCAATACATTCATTACCCCCACCACCAGTTTCCAATCCTTTTCCCAACTCATATGAGACTGTGTGTGTGTGTGTGTGCGGCTAGATGGACCCCTGTGTGCACTAATAGACCGCAAATCCATTAAAGCTGAGATTTTTATCTCACTTTAATACACTCGGTCAACGTCAAAGGTTGTGAATAGCTGGGCCACATCCCCCTCTCCCCCCCGGCTGGGGCGCATTAAATTTATTAAAATTCCAGACAAGTTTCGCCCGCCTGCAACAATATTACCACTCATAATATGGCGCCTCGTTCTCTGTTCGCAACTCACAAACTATTTCATTACAGATGGGATGCGCCAACAAAGAATCCAAATGCCGTTGACGGCTATAGAATATTTTACCATGAGGCCGCCGTAATGCCGCCAACAACTAGCGAACCATCGTCTATGGAGCCAGCGGGCATAGATACACTGGCGGCGGCGACCTCCTCCATGAATAATGCAACAAGTATGAGTGGCAATGCGGCTGCTCTCGAGATACGACGCATCGATGTAAAGGAGACAACAATAAGCATTAATGGCCTCAAGAAGGATGTGCTCTACGAGCTGGTAGTCAAGGCTGGCAATACTTATGGTACGTACACACATACACACACACACACACACACACAGATGCGTAATTTGCTGACTCTTGTCTCTGTACAGGTGCCAGCGTTCTTACCGATCCGATTAGATTTACGCTCGGCGAGCATCATGTGACCTCCGCCACGAGTAGCTATTCCAGTGCTGTGGGCACCATTAGTGGCATTGTGGCAAGTATTTTGGCCATTTTGTTGGCAGCAGCCGCCATTGTATTCTATCGACGACAACGACTTAACCACGGGAAGGCTGTAAATGGCAATGTGGCATTCGAGAATCCAACCTATACACGAGGATTGGAGCAAGTACAGGTGTGTATGATGATGCGGCTGTTTCATTAAGTAATTTTTGTAGGCACAAAATGTTGGCTAACTTATTGTTCTAGTTATATGTGCATAGGTAAGAATATACACTCAGAAAAATTAACATTTATTTATTTACATTTCAAAATATTGGACAAAAGAATTTGTTCAAAGAAAAAGAAAACTCTTTAGAAAAAAAATAGTTTTTTAGTAGACTCATAAATTTTCCTATTTTTTAAATTATCTGTTTGGAATGAATATTACAAAATTTTTTTTTTGGATACAAAAAGAAACATTTCATATTCTTGACACGATTTTCAGCACCATTAAATGAAAACCTAAGCTGCATTTAATAATCTTTAATCTCAATGGATAAAAAAATTACTCAAAATATCATCTTCAAATGAATACCAAACATATCCATTAGATTATCAACAAATTTATTTATTTTTCTATGTATTAAGAAAATGATGTGAAAATGTACGAGTGTAAATGTTACAAACAAGCAAAAGCGGTCAGCTTGAAAACATGTATTCAAAATGGTATATCTTCGTTGAAAAAAATCGCAAAATTGTTGGGGATAATTTGTTTTAAAGCTAAAGAGTATATCATTCCGATAATATCAAAGGGAGGGTCACATTAAACGTAAAAACGTTAAAAATCCTGACGTGATGGTTGTGTTTTTTCTAAAGCTTAAATTTTGTGGTTTGAACTTTGTTCGATCGAATATTTAAGAACACAAAAGCTTAAAAATTGCATTCACTACACTCACAACAAAGCCCGTGTTCTAAAACGAACGGAATATAATTTATATCGTTTTGCACTTAAAATTTCAAGTATGATTCGTACTTGAATGTACTCAAACTAAGTACGAATCAGTCAAAAGTTACCAAATTTACATATAAAGGGTGATTTTTTAAGAGCTATAAGAGCTATTAAAAATATAGAAAAATTCAGAGAAATGCATGAAATCTTTATTTGAATCGATAGTTCGGTCCATATAATTTATTGTTTGAAGATTATTTCATGCAAATGTTGACCGTGACTGCGCCTCAAATGATCCATCCGCTAAGTCCAATTTTGGAATACTCTTTCCAACATCTCGGCCGGTATCTCACGAATAAATGCTTCAATGTTGTCTTCCAATGCGTCAATTAAAATTACAAGTATGATTCGTACTTAGGTGTACTTTCATATCTATCCTTAAACATTGAAGGCTGCTTAAACTTGCAGCTTAGAGAAATTTCATTGTCATAGGTAAACTTTAGCATGTGACTGGGTGCTAACTTAGTTGGTTAACTTTAAATATTTTTAAAAATCTAGAAAAAAACATTTTATTTGAACTTCCAAGGTGGAGTCAAACCCAGGCTCACGCACTGAAAGATGTAAAGATGCTACCCATTGCACCACAACCGACCAAATAATCTGGCAATCAAAATCCTACATTTTTATACTCTGTACCGAAGGTACACAGAGTATATTGGGTTTGTGCAAATGTATGTAACAGCCAAAAGGAAGCATCTCCGACCCCATAAAGTATATATATTCTTGATCAGCATCAACAGCCGAGTCGATATAGCCATGTCCGTCTGTCCGTCTGTCCGTATGAACGAAGAGATCTCAGAGATGGTAAGAGATAGAGGTTTGAAGTGTATGGAACATATATTTCTTATACTTGCAGGCAGATCAAGTTTAGTTTTGATTTTTGCCACGCCCCCTGCCTCCCCCGCAAATTAAAAAAAACGAAATATCTTCCACAATTTTGGAGTTACGTTGTTCGAACATATATATAAGACATATATTCTACTCATCATTTCTTATCAAGCCCCCATACATCGTTTTCCGATCAGATGAACAATAGTGGCGCTATATGTAAAAGAAAATTTAATGCAACGGCAACAACAACACTGCAGCCACTTACGAGAAAGAGAGAGCGAGAGGGCAATAGCTTACTGGACTGCGCCGCTTTCAGTTTCCCCCTCCCTTCTTTCCAATAAATTGTGTAAGTAGGCAAAGACGAAGTATGAGAGGAGCGATGCAATTGAGATGGCCTGCGGTCAGAAATATGATAGATATGATTATGTTAATAGGAAATTATATACAAATTTTATAATATTACGAGTTATGTATTAGGGTAATTCTACCCATCATTACTTATCGAGCCCGTACATCGTTTTTCAACCAGATGAACGATAGTCGAAAGAGTTGCCACCCCCAGATTTTGAAAAAACCTCACACTTTAAAGTTATTAGTTTCGTACAAACAGGTACAGAGTATATTACAGTCGGGCTTGACCGACTTTCTTACTTGTTTATTTCTGCTTAAGGGGGTCTTCTACCTTTGAACAGTGTTTTATGGGTGTTTTTTTTTTTAATTCTGGAGAGAAAATCTTAAGTGCTATTCCAGTTTGGTTTTTGGTTTTGAGTTATTAATTTACTATATAATAAATTATAAAAAATGTTTGGATTTCGAGGGCTGTTCAAAAAGTTATCGGCCTGCCAACTAAGGTCTCAAAAAAAATAGGTGAGGAGATGATGGCCATGATTCCGGGACTCCAGGTTATCGGAATTGAAAACGGTAAATGAGGTTATGATCAGAATTGATGTTATGCTGGCCCGTACCTCAAACATATTTTTCAATATTTTTTTGAAAAATTGGCGGAAAAATAGTACAAAAATGTTTTTCCTCTTGATTGAGGTACGGGCCAGAATTACATCAATTTTGCATCGATTGTAACATGGCTGATCAAAATCGGTTCAGTAGAACTGGCGCAATCAAGGCTACCAGGTCAAAAAACGTGGTTGCGAGAAAAACGAGCTTAAAGTTTCAGCAAAGTATAAAATACTCACTTTAGCAAGAACATTGCTCCACTAAAATGGATATATCTACTAATCTATTTCGAATATTTGAAAATGTTTTGAAGGGGATGAAAGGGGAATGCCCCAGCTATAAAAATAAGGCAAAACAAAAAAAAATCGAAAAAACAAATATTTTCAAGGGTAGAAGACCCTTAAACTGGCATCATTTCCGACATTTTCTGCTTGCCTTGGCTCGCTCTAAAGCTCTAGCAAGGAGTGGCCACGTTTTCACAAAAGCTCTATGTTTTGCTAACATCAAGATATTAAATTCTGCATTCATCATAATGTCGCCTCCTGCTGAAGTAGACTGTAAAGGAAAGATAGGAAAACGGCCCTAAATACGAGTCAATCTTAAGTTTAAAACTAACCCAAATTGTTCCTGAAATGATAAAAAATTCTTAACTCACGTTCGAAATACTCATATCAAGAACATTTTAGTCTTATTTTGAGTAAGCAAGTTCTTGGTTTAAGAACAAATTGTTCTCTTTTTAAATTCTAGCATAAGAACTACTCGGGATTAGTTCAAGATTGGTTGATTTTGTCCTAAAAATAAGGTTTAGAAAACCTTGGAATAGCCCAATATGTATTTAATAATATCCTGAAATTATCAAAAATCAAGTATATATTACTTGAACCAAGTATTTTGTACTTGTATTAAGTATGTTTGTACTTGGCGTACTATTGACACCATTTGTATTTGATTGAAGTACAAAGTTCTCGGTTTTTCTGGGTGTAGTTTTAAAAATATTTATTTAACAATCCTTTTTGACTGTATGGCCGCTTTCCAAATTTACATTGCCTTTGAAATGATTCCCTGCGACAATCTGCCTTTAACTTGCCAAGTTTTAAGTTTTTAGGCACATGGCTTTATTGAAATTCTGTTTAGAAGTTCTTTGGACTGTTGGTTAAAAATATGTGGTTCATCTAGGATGCGGGGTAACGAATTAGCTATTAGCTATGTTTAACTCCTGCTACTTTTGATTAAGGGCTCTAGACTTATGTTCTATAAGTGTCTTTGAACAACCAATCCTCTTAATTTGTGTTTAGGGGAATAATACGGGGTTGAGTCCCCGGGTTTTCAACTTCAGAAATTGACATTATGATCATCCTTCGATAGAAAAGTTTCTGTAAAGAAACAAATTTATGTTTTGAATCAATGAATTTTCAACCCATGTTTTTCTAAGAATTTTATCTTTTATAATTATTAAGTAATTTTGATTAAAGTAATTTTAACAAATAAATTTTTAAAAAGTTCTTTGTTTTTTAGGTAATATTTAAAAATGTTGCCTACTTTTAGGCTGACCATATTATGTATACGCATATTATAATAGTGGGAACAATGATAATGATAGGATTTTTTAAATATATGAATTAAATAATTTTTCTGAGTGTATGTTGTTTTGTAAGCTAGCATCTTTATATGTTTTTATGTTAACTGCAATGTCTTTCTTCCCCAAAACTCTCACACACATACACACACACACACTGTTTCCCCACACCAACAGCTACCCACTGTCACATCGGCCATCACAACACAAAATGGCCACCATCATGGAGGCAGCGTGGCACAAAACGGCAACAGCAGCAGTCATAACGGCATTGCTGCCACAATGACGACATCCACAACAACAACCGCATCGACAGCAGCAGCCGCTGCGGCAACGGGCGGAGCAGCCGCATCAGCAGGTACAACCGCGTTGAACGGCAGGCATCATCATCACCGTGGCGGCGGCGGCGGTGGCGGCACAGATGCGGCGCATCACTTTCACAACCCACTCAGCAATACGCAGTGCAATGAAGTAAATCCCACAATTTATGAAGAGCTCAAACTTGGCCAAGAAGGTGCTGGATTTAAGAAACTTGTGCCATAAATGACAAACGCGCACACACACGCACACGCACGCACACACACACAGAGAACACCAACCGAGTATAGCTAGCGAACTTACATATATATATATTAAAATATATACATATATATACGCTAAATGTAGACATAGGCCGTGTAAACAGCGCCAAGCGCCACCTCAAACATCTGCACACACACACACACGCACACACACTTACACTGTGACATCTTTACAGAAAATGCATTGCGAGAAATATTTGGGTAATTTTTGCGTAGTTAAATTACAACACAAACGAAAAACAAAAAACATTGCAAAATATTTGGGTAGCGTAAAGTAATAAATTTTTAGTATGTAACTGTGATTGAAAATAAAAATAACAAAATAAAACCTTGTAAAATAAATTAATTGGTAAAACGTAAGCAACAACAAAAAGAAGAAAAAAAAAATCGACACTGAAACTGAAATGATTGAATACCAATGAATAGTAAAAACTTATATGCTAAAATGTGTTTCACTTGTTTTGCTGGTTGCATATTAAAGTAGTTCTGCTGTAGTTCTGCTTGTGCACACTTCCGGGGGCGGGGAAACCAAGGGGAACGGAAAGGAAAGAATATAGCAAATAATGGTATGATGAAATAAAGAGGTGAGAAGCATGAAGATTGAATTATAAACATGGAAAAACAAAACATACAGATAAAACATGGGCGTAGCCAGGTATGGACTTAGATGGGAAATGAAGCTAAAGATCATAAATTTTTTGCACTGATACAGAATTGGGAAAATTCCCAGAGTCTAAGTAAAAAAAACCTTTTTTGGGGTATATTTTAACGAAATTTTTATTGAAATTTATCTTCCAACTTATTAAAATCTGTGGTAAAACGGCTGAGTTATACACAGAATATTTGTTTTTTTCTAATATATCAATAAATAGCCGATATAATGAATTTTAATTTGATATTTTTTATTTTTATTAAATATATTACAACTGTGTTTAATCGCTCTTCGTTCTTAATACTTTCATTTTAAGCTTTGATAAGCGCTTTATTTAAGGGTAATTAGTTTGAAAAGCCTGAAATATGAAATATATATAATGCGAACCGAACCACTAATTCGTGCTCGTAAACCGAACCGCGAACCGAAACAGCGTTTCTTGCTGAACCGAACCGAAAACCACAAAAGAAAACGGTTCGGTTCGGTTCATGTCATCGACGAGTTTTATAACGTTAAGTGGCCTATCTCGAATCAAATATATTTGTAATTTTAGAAAATTTTATTTGGAAAATCAACCACACCAAATGCCTTGCATAGCTTTAAATTTTCTCTTTCCTTAAAATTACTTTTATAAGACTTTCGAAGGCATTTAGGCATCCATTAAGGGTGCTCACGCGCCTTTCATAATGTAGACTTCCACTTTAATAACAGCAATCTGTCGGGTTCCAGTGCTTCCACAACATCTGATAAAGACTAGCTTCTGCAATTGTCGGGTCTTTTCTAAATACGTCAGTCAAAAATATGCATTCTTTCCTTGAAAGTTTCAGATCGAATTCTGAATACTATTCAGTTGGCAGTATTTCTCCACCTTAATCCTACTGAAGCAAGGAATTTTATAACTACTGCACTATTGAGCGTTTGTAAAGATATTGTTCGTGTTCCTTCCGGTTGAGGAACCAACTTTTATTTGATATCCGACAATTTGCTTCCGTGGATGATTTGTTGGCTTATAATTCAATAAATACTCGGCCTTCTCCATGTGCTTACGATATCTACTGCATTCACATTCTTATAGATAATACTGTAACTTATAGATGCCGACTGCATATCCGACTTTATTCAGTGTTGTGTTCATATCGAAAAAAATAGATAAAAGTCAACATTTCCTTATTAGAAAGTATTATAATCTAAAGCTGAGAGTTAACCACTGATCCGAACCGAAACCGTGGTTCAGCTTGCTCCAAAAAACCATGTTATGAACCGAACCGGCGGTTTAAAATCTCAGAACCAGTTCAAATCTCGAGCGATTTGCATCTCTGATAGAAATTGTACACCGTAGATTAAAGCTTGTAGTTTTCGAGTATATTATAAATATTATGACTTTTATTCTCATTTGCATTATTTGTAGATAAATCTGACATAAAAGTCACGTTTCATAATAAAAGACATTTTGTCGATGTCATCTAAAATTATAGCAGTTCCTCCGAAATTGTAATGAAAATAAAAATTCTAAGTTGGCAGAAGTACCAAGAACAACAAAATCAAACGTTTATTAGCTCACTCACATTAGTACTCTTTGTTACACAGAAAACAATATCCGAGATGTGTTGATGAAAATCAATCCTAATCTATGTCAGAAGTAGGTCGATACCTAACTCCAACCAAATACGAAAGAAGTGACTTGAGTACGAAATTACCAATCCCGAAATGACTTGGGCGTGAGGTTGTCTCTGTGATTTTCTAAGTCACTCTGTTTACATGGAGGTTCTATTTTCTATGAGCAGTAAGCAGAATCTCTGTCTATTAATGCAATAATTGACACCTCTTTCCTGCTTAAATGTGTCAAGTATTATTACAAAGGCAGCTGGACACCCGTTTTGAGAGTGCGAATTAAGTAACCGGAATGACCAAGGAAAGTTTCCGGTAAGTTGATGAAGAAGCCAACAAAAGGACATGGAAATTAATAATATTAAAAGTCAATGAATTTTACCTAAGTTATAAGAAGATACCATGACACTCCACAGTGTCCGGAAACGCAAATATCGTTAGAATGCTATATCTTGAAACATTTAAAAGTAATGACAAATATAGAATACCAGCAAAATTTTTAAACGATCGACCAAAGAATACAAGAATTTTTTAAAATAAATAAACCAAAAATGTTGTAGTAATAAAATTCTATAAGTTAGTGTGCTGGTAAAAATAAAAACACTCCAACAACCGCACCAACCTAACCTATTAATGTAAGTAGGAAAATTTAAAATTTTGGAGTATTAATGTTTTTCTGACGCCAAACATTGAAATAATGCTTAGGAAATTATTTAACCTATGTGAAGTGTAGGCGAAAATTTGTTTAATCATACGCGGGTCGTTTAAGACACAAGCATAGATATTTCAAAAGCCTTGGTTAAAAGCAGGAAATATATAATTTCAGAATATCCACCAGGATTTGCCAAACCAGTTACATAAGAAAACGGTCCTTAGTGTGATTTAAATAGCTTTGTAAGAAAATGCACGCCAGCGAGACTGCATGTCTATCATATCACAAAGCAAATCAGAGCCGCATACACATTTCTGACGTCTCTCCTTTAGTCTCTCTTTCGTGGGTCGCATAGCTTTACGCAAATAATTATTCAGGATTAATGATTGAACGTCTAATCTTTCTGATCTCATGAAGCCAAGAAATTCTACCAAAAATACAAGTAGATCCCAAGTCGCTCAATAGAATAAAAAAATTCAGATTGCAATTGTACGGGCCAGAATTAAATCAATTCTGCGTCGATTGCAACATGGCTGATCAAAATCGGTTCAGTAGAACTGGCGCAATCATGGCTACCAGGTAAAAAATCGTGGTTTAGAGAACAACGCGGTTAAAGTTTTGAGCAACGTAGAAAATACTCTTTATCAAGAACATTGCTCCACTAAAATGGATATATCTGCTAATCTATTTCGAATATTTGAAAATGTTTTGAAGGGGATGAAAGGGGAATGCCTTAGCTATAATAATAAGGCAAAAAAATCGAAAGAATGACAGAACTTTGTGGGAATATAATAAAAAAGCAAGAAGCAGAGAATTGAGTTCACCATAAAAAACCTTTCTTAGTAAATCACATTTTCCGACCGATCGGTCCTATGGCAGCTATGTGCTATAGTCATCAGATTTTGATAAATTTTTTAAAAATTATGTGAAAGCATATAAAACTAATATATACCAAGATTGGGGACGCTACGATGGAAAACAAAAAAGTTTTTCTCACTAGAACTAGTTTTTTGACCGACCGTTTCTAGTCATCCGATCCGGCCGGTTCCGACATATTAGTCGCGTGCAGTAAAAAGAAGAGTTTGTGCAAAATTTGAGCTCGATAGCTATAAAACTGAGGGACTAGTTCGCGTAGAAACAGACAGACGGACAGACGGAATTGGACTCAGCTCGACGTCCTGATCAAGAATATATATAGTTTATGGGGTCGGAAATGAAGAATTTTATGCGTTTTAAACTTCTGGGCAAAATTAATATACACTTTGCAAGTGTATAAAAAGAGAAAGAGGAAATAAAGCTAAATGACAGGATAACAAAGGTGTTTGAAGTTTCAAAAAAATCTCTAAATAAAATAGTAGTAAATTGGCATACCAAACCCATTTTTACTGTTGATATAGCCCACTTGGAATTGAGTTCACGCACATCCTTCTTGCTCACTTTGTTGTGCGACTATTGTTTGTTTTCCCACAGTGTATGGTTGAAGTAAACAAGCGTTTGCTCTTGGTACAATATTAAAAGATGCCTGACTCCCTCCAACTCCCTACTCCCCATTCACCCTACAGCTTCGCCTGCTCCTTGAAGCGTTTTGACGGAATGTTTGCTGGCCCACTGATGAAGGGCGATGTTTGTTCATGTAATGTTGCATACAGTACGTACAGATGGCACACACACACACACATACACACACATGATGTGTACATTTCCAGCAAGCAGCGAGTCTTGGTATTATTATTAGTCTAGAAGGGAAGTTTAAACTTACAGATGTATGTAAATTTCTTTTTATTACAATATCTACATATATTCTCTGCCTTCCATAATCTCTTATGATCTGATACTGATACGGATGATGGCATCACATAACCATGTCGTTGTGACAGCCTGGTGCCACAAAAGATTATTATAATTTAGTTACCAGTCTGGCAGGGATTCTTTCGCATATATAAAGTGGGGTTTTGGCGTGATTTGTAAGTGAAGCGTGTAAAGCGGTGAATATGCGCCCCTTTTTGTGCTTCCTTTAAATAAGTAAACATTCATCTTTTTCTGCTTGCCTAGGCGCTTTTCATACTTCCGCACTGCTTGCTCAGTGCAATGGCTCCGACTAAACGCCATTTGAATTATGCAACACGTTTAAGTGCCCTGCATTCTTTATACTTATACCTTATACTTGTACATTGTGCACTCACATGCATCTTTGGTACCGAAATGTGTTTGCTTTTGCCCGAGAGGGTGGCATTTGCCAGGGGGTGTAGTATATAGATGAAAATGTTGACAGTGCCAGATAAAACCAGAAATTTACAAGTAAATGATATTGCACAACAGCTGCTGCCCACTTTGTGGCTGATTGCATTTTTTTTATGCACCTGTTCCTTGCACCGCACCAAGATCTTAATGAGTTCCAGTTTTCCTTTAACAAAGTTTGCTTCAGTCTAGATGAATGAGATAAGACTGGGAAACTCTTTGAATAGAATTACATTTTATTTGCAATTTTTCTACCAACAAGCATCGATAGTTGTTAAGCCAATGAAAGTTTTCTAGTTTATGAGAAAATAAATGAATAAATTACTAAAGTTTGCTTTGCATTAAGTAAAGTATAAGCTGGGGAAGGAAACAATTTTAATGTGCAGTCTAAGGGACGCCATTAAAGAAGCTGAATAATATCAATACAAAATCATTTGGGCTGTGTTTAATTTCAATAAAAGTGCTTGATCACAGCACAAAATTAAATCCAAAAAATGAATGGATATAATAGAATTGGAAAATTGTTTTCTAATATTTCCTAATAAATAATCGGCCCTTAAATCTTCTGTATCCCAGCCAAAAGGGTTCTTTCAAGATTTATGGATAAATGTGAACCCATGGTAAAATACTCAAAGGGATATATCAGTTCTAAAAACGCTCTATTAGTATTTTTTCTTACATTTCCATATTTAAGGGAGAATTTTCTAAGGCTTAGAAATCCTTTATATAAATTTATATTTACAAAGAAAAGTTGTACCGCTTTTTAGAAAATTTTTACAAGCTTGTAACGGTTTATTTCGGTTAACGGTTCCGGTTAAGCTATTATTCCCTGATCTGCACAATTTTAATATGCCCTCTGCAAGGGAATTCCTTAGCACGAACACATCACACAATTCAAATATCACAAAAAATTTATTTTTTTCTGGCGCATTTTTTAAATTACTCATACGCAGTGTTGCCTATTTTATATATAAAATTGAACTAAAAACTAATCGAAATAACCTTACTAAATCCTTAAATCGCACTAAAGTTAAGTTCAAATTTTAGTTTAAGCAAACCAGCTCAGAGCTGAACTTAAGGGGGTCTTCTACCTTTAAACATGTTTTTTTGAGTTCTTTTTAAAAAAAATCTGGAGAGAAAACCATTAGATCTTTTTCAATTTGGTTTTTTCTTATTTGTGTTATTTATTAATTAAATTAAAAAATAAAAAAAAATATTTTGGAATTCGAGGGATATGCAAAATGTTATCGTCCTCCCAATTGAGGTCTCAAACGAGAAGGCAAAGCTAACTTCGACTGTGACGAAGTTTTAATACACTTGCAAAAGATCACTACAGCTACAACTGATTTAACTGGTTAAATATAAATAGGATATAGATATCAGAAATTTATAAATTCAAAATCATTGCGAATCAAAATTTGATCGCGCTTCTATAAAAAAAAATCTTTTCTTAGGCAACTATATGCTATAGTCATCTGATTTTGATAAATTTTTCCAAAATTATCTGGAAGCACATAAAACTAAAATATACTAAGATTGGTGAAGCTACGATGGAAACCAAAAAAGTTTTTTTAACTAGAACAATTTTTTTGACCGATCGTTCCTATGGCAGCTATATGATATAGTCATCCGATCCCGTCGGTTCCGACATATTAGTTGCGTGCAGTAAAAAGAAGACTTTGTGCAAAATTTCAGTTCGATAGCTTTAAAACTGAGGGACTAGTTCGCGTAGAAACAGACAGACGGACAAGTTTTCAAGTGGCAACCGTAGTTATGATCAGATTCGATGTAATTCTGGCCCGTACCTCAATCATATTTTCCAAAATATTTTTAAAAAATTGGCGGCAATTAAAATAGATCAGGAATGTCAGATTCCCATTTAATTTATACATTCTAAGTAATAAAATTAATAATAATTGTAAAATATTCTCCTCTAAAACAATGCGAAAGTAAACGAACGCAGAAAGCAACAATAAGCAACCCTGCCAACTTTTTCGAAATTTGAAGAGTTTTCAGAGATAAAATGTTTTTTATTGAAGATTAAAGTCTTTAGACTAGACTAAAATGAAATAAAACGAGCAGGCAAAGCTAACTTCGACTGTGCCGAAGTTTTAATACACTTGAAAAACTTTACTCCAACTGATTTAACTGGAAAAATATATATAGGATATAGATATCAGATATTTAAAGTTTTTAAAAATTTGATAACATAAAAAAAAACTTTTCTTAGTAAAACACATTTTCCGACCGATCGGTCCTATGGCAGCTATATGCTATAGTCATCCGATTTTGATAAATATTTCCAAAATTATGTAAACGCATATAAAACTAATATATATCAAGACTAGGGACGCTACGATAGAAAACAAAAAAGTTTTTCTCACTAGAAGTAGTTTTTTGACCGACCGTTTATATGGCAGCTATATGCTATAGTCATCCGATATTGATCAATTTTTTCAGAATTGTGTGGAAACATATAAAACAAATATATACTACGATTGGAGACGCTACGATGGAAATCAAAAAAGTTTTTCTCACAAAGACTTATTTTTTGACCGATCGTTCCTATGGCAGCTATATGCTATAGTGATCCGATTTTGATACATTTTTCCAGAATTATGTGGAAGCATATAAAACTGACATATACCAAGGTTAGTGACGCTACAATGGAAAACAAAAAAGTTTTTTTCACTAGACTAGTTCTTAGACCGATCGTTCCTATGGCAGCTATATGATATAGTCATCCGATCCGGCCGGTTCCGACATATTAGATGCGTGCTGTAAAAAGAAGACTCTGTGCAAAATTTCAGCTCGATAGCTTTAAAACTGAGAGACTAGTTCGCGTAGAAACAGACAGACGGACAGACAGACGGAGGGACACGCGGAAATGAACTCAGCTCGTCGTCCTGATCAAGAATATATATAGTTTATGGGGTCGGAAATGAATATTTCTATGCGTTACAAACTTCTGGGCAAAATTAATATACACTTTTCAAGTGTATAAATATAACAAGATGAAGAGGATATATGAGCAGTTTAATAGGGTTTGAAAGGTAAAAAAAAACACGATTTTTCTTTTATTTTGAAATAGTTTAATATGTCCAAAATATTTTTCCAAAATTTTAAGTCAATCGATATAGAACTCTTGGAGATAGAGCCTCAATTCGTTCCATCAAGGGCTAGACTGGCCGGGCGCATTGCTTTGATCGCACTTTTTTTAATTTTTCTAATGATTGCACGAAACATCTGTTTACTTTTTGACTACAACAAATTTTACAAGCCGATTTGTAGTATTTTGTTCAGACCAAAAACTAAATTTTTTTTTAAATTCACCGCCCAGCTATGCAAATTTTATATTTTTAGCCCACCGTTATTAAGTTAAAGATGAATCAGCTAAATAGAAAAAAGTAGGTCCGGGCATTCCCACACAGAGAAAAAAAAGCTCAAGATCAATTTAATCTTTGCTGGTTAAACTGATCTTTTAAAAGTATCAATTTTTTAATGCTTACACAGAAAAAAAAATGCCGGGATATTTTTAAGCCGAAAAAGCTTGATTTAATCCCGACGGAAGGATTGAAATTTTAAGCCCGTTTAGGATTGATTATCCGTAATTGATCCCGTTTGGGATTGTTTTTAATCCGATTCGGGCTTAAATGTCGAGTGAGAGAGCGAACAAGGTGAGAGCAACAGCAAATTCGCTCTCTTGGCTTCTCTCTTTTGTCGTCTGGAGCAAACGCTCTTGTATGTCATTGGGTGCCTAGTCTGGCAAGCGCGGCGCGGTCGAGTGCGCTGAGACGCAGACGTTCTTCAGTACCGAGGTCCCGAGTTCGATTCCCAGACAAGGCAAGTTAAAGTAAGTTCTTATTAATTTATTTATATATGTTTCTTCAAATTAAAGAAGTCTTAAGTGAATCCAAATATACAATTATAAATATATATGCAAATTTATAAGAAAAAAAAATCTCTCTCGGGCGTTCTAAATTTTTTGAACTTTTATCGGGCGACTATCCCGACTAGGGCTCAGTTTAAGCCATTCCGGGATCAACCCATTATTGAGCCCGTTTGGTGTTGAATTGAGCCCGAATGGCACAGTTTTTTTTTTCTGTGTAACATAAATAGTCTCTTTATGGACGTTTGTCCATAAGCGTGTGCGTTGGCTGACTGCGTTGGGGCGTCATTCCATTCGTGTTAAGTGCAAGGTCTCGAGTTCGCCTCAGACAAGGCAATGTTTTTTTTTTTTTTATATAAAAATGATATTTTTATCATTTCAAGTTTATCTTCGTAATATTGGAGTGAAATGTATGTCATTTACACTTTTTTTTCATATCAATTTTTTTTCTGTGCAAAGGTCTATATTTAATAATTGTGAAAGCCAAAAATTCATTTTAATTTTAAATGGGCGCGACACGGGCATAATGTTTTGATAAAAAAAAATTGCTCATACGACTGGTATACCTCCTGAAAATTTTCACAACAAAATCCTTTTACATTTTAATCGTAATCTTCTTTGAAATTGAAAAATTAAAACATATTAAAAATATGCGAGATGGGAGATATCTTCACCATTTGGTTGGCCCATTGAGTTCATATTCAGTATCGAAATTTATTGAAATCAACGTCGACTTTTTATAAATTAAGCAAATATAATTTATTCATTTTTATTAACTCTTAATTAACAAGACCTACAATCAATTAAGCTTGGAAATATTTACCGATGAGCCATTGAAATAATACGGTTGAAGAATGAACTATTGAACTAAAAACTAAACGAATGACTAGATCTTAAACTAAAATCTACTTTGATACTTATATAAAGTCAAATAATGTTCGATTGTAAGTTCCTCATAAAAAGACGTCTAAAGCCGATAATCATAATGCTTTTACCACATACTCAGGTGGATCAGAAAAGAGTGATAGGTTACATGTACAAAGTGCTCGAAAGAGCTTTGAAATCGGTTCAAGATTAAGCAGAGCCATTTTTGATATATTTTTTAATTACTATATAATATTAAAGCTATAAAATAGGGATTTGGTTTACTTGGACTAAGTTAGATTAGAACAGATTCAAAATGTATAATAAACTTTTTCATATCGGAATTGCAAACATTTTAAAACTTGGAGAATGAAAAATATCAAGACCATTTTAAAGACCCAAGCGCCGCCAGATATTTAGTTAGTTATCAATAAATCCAGCTATGGATAGTTCAGCCATTATAAATGTTTGTTAAGTATTTTTGCCTTCGCAAGAAACATTTGCCAATCCTTTAGTAATCACCATTTTCCCCTCATGTGTCATATTTTTTTTAATCCAATTTTTAAGCCACATTTCGAAGTGATCTATCACAAATAAGCAGATTATGGTATCGCCAACTTCCCACACCACAAAAGTAATTTTACATATTTAACTTCATTCAAAAATCGCCAGCCACTTCAATGTTGGGACATAAAAACCAATTTCACAGTGTGTCAAATGATTTATGAGTAGACTCCAGCTTTTATTTATCGCTAAACTAATAAATCTTGGCATAAAAATGAAAAATATTGTATACGCCATGTTGGCTAGAACAAAGAAGCAGCAATAAAAAAAAATGCTCAAAAGACGGCCAACATATTAAATACAATTTTTTATGATTTTATTTATATGTTTCCGGCCACCAAACAATTAACTCTAATGAACTGCAAATGTGGAATAATATTCAAAAATATATATACAAATAAACAACCAAAAAAACAAATACAACAGACACACTACGCGTCAAAGTACAGTGGGTAAGTCGTAATGTAATTAATTTTTTAATGGCTTTTGTGCCAGAATTCTTGTAACGTTTTTTATGTTTATTACTTTTTTTTATGAATTTTTACAGCATCTCTATACAAAATTGTACATTTCTTGTTTGTTTCCTTCTATTTTCCTGCCTTCAAGGCCTACGAATTTTAATTGTCCAGACGCGGACAGGCAATTTGTCGAGCACAAAATTTGGGTCTAACGGCAATTGCGTGAGTTTTGCGTATTACGACGAAATGCGCACATGTAGGAAATGCTCCGAACAAAAAAGGAATAATATTAATGTGGACTTCTTTTTTACACACTATTGTACAGTTACATATAATAACAATTAACTTTTTATGTTCATACGTTGAACAACAATAAAATGTTACCTCGGAACAATGTGCTAATTGTATTGTTTACAGGGACATCGCCCAGCACACATCTACACATATGTGTATGTGTGCGTGCGTACGAAAATATTATTGCTGTAAATATGTCGCATTAATGGAAATAAATACAAATGGCACAGCTTAAATCAGGCGTAAGGCATAAGCATATATGCTTTAAGCATGCGAACAGAGACAGAATGAGAGAGAGATTCTTGTTTATTTTATTGCCTTTCCCTCAATAAATCCATGAAAATATGTGCCTGATTGTGGGTTTGGCATTGTGCGGCCGACAGTCGCTTCAACTTCCTGGCATTATTTTAATTGCTCGATTGAACTATACAATTGAAAAGCGGAAAAGGATAATCAGGATCAGGATGAAGTTGTTGATTGAGAATCAGAAATATGAAATCATTCTGTACTTAAAGTTATCTAGCTATAATCCATAATAATTTTATGAGAGCAAAAAATGTATAGCATACTTAATGGGGCCAAATAATAATAATAACCTCATTTGTTTATTTTGAAAGTCGGCAAATGTTATTTATTTGTTTATTTAGGTAAGTTAAAACATGCTCAGTCAAACATAAAAATTACAATGGAGATAAAAAGCTATTTCAAAAACTATAAACAAGTTTATTGCGTGGTCCGACACACAGCAAAAGTGGTCAGATAATGTATTCAACTTAGTTTAGGTAAGGTAAGACATTAGTGATATTTATACATCTAAGCTAGAGTAATGCATCGAAAATAGGTAAAAGCGTTTATTATACATAAGCAACAAAAAGGGTCAAGACGAGCCAAGTTCGTTATGCGCTGTGAAAGGTAAATGGAAATATATTGTCGACTTACTCAACCAAATTAATAAGGCCTAACAGAACGCTGGATTCAGGTCTACTGGCGAGAGCTTGACAATTATTAAAGCGTGACAAATTCTCCGGTACTAAAATGAAGGGAGGTCAAACTGATCCTGGTATATCTGCTACTGCGTATACTAGAGACAAGAGCAATAGTATACAGTTGGTCGAACCAGAGGAGTGTTAAGTTACTCGGTGGTTTAATGATCTTTACAAACTTTGGACCATCTTTTGTTAAAACCAGGACTGCAAACCGGCTTTTAACTGAGCCGTGCTATAAAACTTTACTTTTGGCAATAATCATGTACGAGACCAATAAATTGAAAAACTATTCGCCACAAGGAGCAGCGCCCTGTTTTGATAGATCCTCACGAGTGTGCATTAAATGGTCACTTTTTGTTGCTAGTAAAAAATAGATGAGTACTACTACGTGAATTGTGCAAATTTCACCAAAAATGAAGGGGACCCACTGCAATTGTTTTACTAAATTCTCACCTCCAATGAGCAATAAACATGACGTTAGGAATTTCTAAGATTTTAAATTTATTTAAATACTGACCAATAAATAAAACGGGTCCCTAAAATTTGAGGTGGTTTATATTTCTTGAATTGCTTGAATATTTGTAGAAACATTTTTTATATGGGAATGTCCCCCAAAATACGTAATATTACATTCGTATAATATACTAATGCACTAACTTAAAAGTGGTTGCTTATCATAAGGCTTGACTTTAAACTTTACTATAAATTTCTTTCAAATCAGTGAAAAAACAGACTCCCCCTATGTCTTTATCAACAAAATAATGTCTTGACTTGAAAATTTTTTTTTTCAATTCTAGTTTTGCATTATTATTATAGTTGGACACTTCCCTTTCATCCTCTTCAGACCATTTTCCAAAATTCGAAATAGTTTAGCAGATAAAGCCTTTTAGGTGGAGCAATGTGCTTGCTAAACTGCGTATAATCTACGTTGCCCATAACTTTAAGCGCCTTTTTCTCAAAACCAGGTTTTTTGACCTGGTAGCCATGATTGGGCCAGTTTTTGATCAGCCATGTTTCAATCGACGCATAATTGATGTAATTCTAGCCCGTACCTCAATCAAGAGGAAAACAATTTTTTTTTCCTATTTTTTACACTGAACTACAGAGAAAAACTGGAAAAATCGATATTTTTTTTAAATTGCCGCCAATTTTTCAAAAAAATATTGAAAAATATGATCAAGGTACGGGCCAGAATTACATCAATTCTGATCATAACCTCATTTACCGATTTCATTTTCGATAAACTGAAGTCCCGGAATCATGGCTACCACCTATACACCTTCTTTTGAGAAACCTTAATTGGCAGGCCGATTACTTTTTAAACAGCACTCGAATTCCAAACATTTTTTATTTTTATACCCGACCGAGAAAAGGCGGTCGGGGGAGCCTCCGACCCCAGACAGCACGGTCGAAAGTCGCCCCGCGCCGTCCGTCCGTCCGTCCGGACACCTGACCGAGACTTAAAAGCCCAAACTAACTATGTTGGGGATTTGCAAGCACGCCCCCCCCCCCCCCTTTGAACTCACTCCTTGAAAATAAATCAAATCCTCTGCATCCTCTATCGTCCGCCTCCGCTGACCAAGACCTAATACCTCTTCACCCCATTTTAAAATATTGTTAACTCAACTATTTTTATAATTTGCCATTACTATATCGAAGTCGGGGCCGATTAATTCTCGTTTTATATCGGCCCTGTTCCGAATTTCGAGTCGATTTTCGTGTAAACGTTCGTATTTTGCCATCGAATTAAATAGCTTTGTAAAGAAGGTGACAAATAACCCTACGGTTATTAGATCAGATAGTAGAAAACACGGAATTGTTTGAGTAGCTGAAACCGGCTGCTTAATTCCAAGTGAATTCAATTCGAGAAAAAATTACAACGGAATCTAGTAACCACAGATTTGGTTCTCACTTGCATATACTTTTATTCAACTTGAATTCGAAATGCAAACGTTTACACCAAAATCGACTCGAAATTCGGAACAGCGCCCATAATAACACAAGCCAAATTGAACAAGCTCTCATGGTTTTCTCTCCAGACTAAAAAAAAAAACACTCATATAACTATGTTCAAAAGTATTATTTTTAATTTGGTTTTTTGTTTTGTGTTATTTATTAATCGAATAAAAAAATTTTAAAAAATTGTTGAAATTCGAGGGCAGTTCAAAAAGTTATCGGCCTGCCTTGTCTCAAAGAAAAAGGTATAGAGGTGGTAGCCTTGGAAAATGAGGTTCTGATGAGAATTCATGTAATTCGGCGGCCTTTTTTAAAAAATAGGAGTGTGTATCGTGAAACACACGAAACGAGCGAAGCTCTTTACGAAGAAAAATCTGAATCAAAATAAGAACTCTTGCATACAAATATAAAATGATTTTATTATTATTATTTTATATAAAACAGTGTTGGAAAATAGTGCACCTGTACCAGTCCTGGATACCTGATCCCATATCCATTATAACTGATCCATGATGGCAGATCACTGATCCCACATCTGTAAAGAACCTACAAGGCCAGGGTGAGGTGACTCAGTTTGTCCAGGATTCCTGACAAGAAAAATTAATGGTTTGGGACCTTTGGGTTCTGATGTTTGGCTATCGGGGGCAAGGACGGTACAACCGTCGATTGATCACTTTGGATAAGCTGGAAAAAAACACTATCTAACCTGGCATCAAGGAACGGTACAACCGTTGCTGATACGCAGGTGGGACGGGGAACGAACGGTACTACCGTTAGTCGGATATGCCGTGGCTCGGGGCTACGAAACCTACACTCGCTGTGGGTTGTAGAAACGGTACTACCGTTTCATACTACCAATCTGATTGCACTCTAGCCAACGGTTTTTAACACGTGGCTGGCTTGCTCTGAACTAAAACTTCGGTTCCACAAACGGTACTACCGTTTATTTGGCTATTACTGTGTTAACTCTGACTAGGGGGCGGTGAGTTGGGTTAAACAACGGTACTACCGTTGATTGGGTTGGTCAGGCGGGGCCAAAGACGGTACTACCGTATTTGGGTTCGATCCGAGTGTATAATTGTATTTAACCTTTTGTACAAAAACGGTACTACCGCAATCGTACAACCTGCCACTACAATTTCACAAACGTGGGACAAGCTAGGAATAACTAAACGTAGAGAACGGTACAACCATTCCCAACGTTCAATCAGCCGCTGGTAACTAGTTAGTATTAAGTATAGATCTTCACAGTTAACTTGTTATTTCACAGTATTTATTCATATTACTATATATATATTACATTGGTCCCTATGCTGCACCAAGCTATGGTTAGTTCTAAAAGAAGGGTGGGAGATAAATGAGGTTTTACTTGCGGTTTCGCGTGGCTATTAACTTTGCCTGGAATGTGGTACAGTTGACTCCGTTTGATCTCTGTCTTGTTGATTTCTGCGTCACTGGTTCTTGCGGGAGCCACGTCTATCCTCGGCGATCGTCAAAACTCAATTTACTAAGCTACGCGCTGTCAGCCCACTTCTCAACTCCGTTTCAGTCCATTGTGTCCCTCTGCTCTAGCCTGGCGCCACACATCGCGCCGCTACGAGTTACAGTTCGCCGCTAACGATTGGTCGGCAGCCTTGTAACGGGATAAAGCTGTGCTGCCACAGTGTTTACTGTTGTTGTCTGGCACGCGCCTTCTGACGGCGCTGCCGAATTCTAACGATCGTTGGTCGCGCTGCTGCTCTGCTTTGTTGTTGTTGTTGTGTGCATTTGTCGGCGTCGACGCAGGCTAGAATCTGCACACACTTATATTGCCTGTGTATTGGGGGTTGTTAGTGGTGGTCAGCTTTGCGTAGCGTGTTTCTCTCGTGTTAGAGATGAGCCGACTTTTATGCTGTACTTTTTCGTGCTAGAGGTGGGGTAGGGAAACAGCTATCGTGGGCTAAATTAAATTTATTATGGCACTTCGTGTGCTTCCTGTTCACTCCTTGTGATTAATATTTTATTATACACTAACTTAATACTATAAAAATGTGACATCGTCACACATCCTTGATCCCAAATGCCTGATCTCACATCCCTGTTCCCCGATCCCAAATTTCTGATCCCTGATCCCAGATTTCTAATTCCAGATTCCTGATCCCAAATCTCAGAACCCTTTTCCCAGATCCCTCATCCTTGATCCCAGATCCCTGATTCCAGAGCCCCAATCCCAGATCCCTGCTCTGGATGTATAGTTCACAAAAGGCAGGTTGTTTCGAAATCAACATACATAAAAAATTAATTTAAAATGCAAAAAGAATGGAGGTGGAATATTATTCAAGCATTTTAAAATAGTCTTTGTGAGCTCCTTCAAGTAATTTGTTTGTTCAAAATGTTTAATTTGATTTTTAAATCATAAAAAGTAAGTTTCAATCAAAGCTTTTTATTTTCTCGATAAAGTAAATAAAATCAAATTTTCCCTACTTATGGTATGTAAGTTTCATTTTTACATTTTGTCACAATAATTTATATTAATAAAAAGAATCACTTTTGAACGGCTCAAAGCAATGCTAAAGTGTTTCTATTTGTATGATTAGGGTTACATGTGTTTTTAAAATATAATCAGGCCTGTTCCCGTTTTCGTTTTCGATTAAATTAAATCCGTTTCCTAAAATCAATTGTGTCATTCGGCAAACAACTTTGAAATTATATTTATATTCTTTCTTCAGGGAAAATATATTTAAATCAAAATCTCTAAATGTTTCTTGGGAATAAGAACCTTTACCAATTCCGATCGATCGAATTCGGAAATGAGAGCAGGCCCGAATATAATAAGAATATATTCCCAAAGTTTCAAGTCAATTGGAATAAAACTGTGAGAGATAGAAGTATTTTTTTTTTAATTCGACCCATCAGGGACTAGACCGACCGGGCGATGCTTTGATTGGGCTTTTTCTAAAACATGATTTTTGTGGCCTTTGGACAAGATTTCTTAAAAACACTTTAACCGATATTCCATAAATTTAGAACAATTAAGATAAGATATAAGCTAGTGATTAAATGAAGCATTGGTTTTCAGAATGTAATTTGTAATAGTTTGTGTGACTCAACCCTAATATTTTTGTTTACAGTTCTGACAAAAATTCTATTTCTTTGGATTTTAATCTCTTCATTTAATAACGAAAGTATACTCACCTACTAGCACATTAAATTTGGGTAATTGGTTTCAGTTGAATCTAGCCCACCACAAGGAGACTTTTTTTTTGAGGTGTCTACGGATAAAGCAGGCGGAATAATAAATATTTGTGGATGATATTTTAAATTTTGGTTTTTTATTTGTTAAAAAGTGTGAATAAATTATGTCGTTAGTTAATTTTTAAGAAAATTCAGAAAATATTTATTTTCCGCATTGAAAAGAATTCTGTAAGAACCCATAAAACCCTTTAAAAAGCACAAAATTGGTTAATTAATTAATTAGTTGGTAAAGGCAAGGAGCACCTGAGCTTATTGTAAAAAAATTTGTAGCCTTTTGAAATTGCTATATTTTTAACATTACTGTTCCGAGGTCGGTCGAAGAGGGTACATATGGGCATTTTTACAGAAAGGTCAACCATGTCCGCAAATAAATAAATTAGAAATATAATTAAATTTTATGTTTTTAAAGAATTTGTAGATTAACTCGGTTGCCCCGAGAAGAAAACTCTACTGAAAGTTGGAATAATTGTCTTACTTGTGTTGGTAAGTTTTAAGATTATTTTCTATTTATATTTAGTTTATTACAAGAGATGTTATGATTGCAGACATTGTTCAAAAACTTGTATTATAAAAAAAAATTTTTGTCATCGCAAAGTTTGCCACGTCACGTAATTGATTTTTACAGCCCTTCACATTCTATAGATGAAACTATTCTCTGTTCTTTAGCGGTGGAGAAAATTGTTTGAAATATGTAAAATATGCCGAAACACCCCGGATTGGATGACTATATTATACAGCTGCTAATGGAATGCGTTTTTCCAGTCCTCCTTTTTTTAAAAGACAATGGGTCTACGCGCACTCAGCATACCCAATTACAAATATAAAGTATCAAGTATTAATTCGGTTAATTTCGCTCAAAAGTATTTTTATACACTTGAAAAGTGTATATTAATTTTGCCCAGAAGTTTGTAACGCATAGAAATATTCATTTCCGACCCCATAAACTATATATATTCTTGATCAGGACGACGAGCCGAGTTCATTTCCGTCTGTCCGTCCGTCTGTCCGTCTGTCTGTCTGTTTCTACGCGAACTAGTCCCTCAGTTTTAAAGCTATCGAGCTGAAATTTTTCACAGAGTCTTCTTTTTACTGCACGCAACTAATATGTCGGAACCGGCCGGATCGGATGACTATATCATATAGCTGCCATAGGAACGATCGGTCTAAGAACTAGTTCTAGTTTGAAAAACTTTTTTGTTTTCCATCGTAGCGTCACTAAACTTGGTATATGTTAGTTTTATATGCTTCCACATAATTCTGGAAAAATGTATCAAAATCGGATCACTATAGCATATAGCTGCCATAGGAACGATCGGTCGAAAAATAAGTCTTTGTGAGAAAAACTTTTTTGATTTCCATCGTAGCGTCTCGAATCGTAGTATATATTTGTTTTATATGTTTCCACACAATTCTGAAAAAATTTATCAAAATCGGATGACTATAGCATATAGCTGCCATATAAACGGTCGGTCAAAAAACTACTTCTAGTGAAAAAAACTTTTTTGTTTTTTATCGTAGCGTCCCCAATCTTGGTATACATTAGTTTTATATGCTTTCACATAATTTTGAAAAAAATTATCAAAATCGGATGACTATAGCATATAGATGCTATAGGACCGATCGGTCGGAAAATGTGTTTAACTAAGAAAAGTTTTTTTATGGTATCAAATTTTTATTATCAATGATTTAAAAATTTTTAAATATCTGATATCTATATCCAATATATATTTTTCCAGTTAAATCAGTTGGAGTAAAGTTTTTCAAGTGTATTAAAACTTCGGCACAGTCGAAGTTAGCTTTGCCTTCTCGTTTTTTTTACCAATAACTCCCACCACTTTTTGCACTCACTACCGGAAGGAGTTCCATTCTATCAATAACTTGGGTGCCATGATTAACAAAATCAAAAGGATTGCCCAATAAATAAATTTAAATTCGACCATCAACACTTTAATTTATTCACGAGGTAACCCAAATAAAATATGTTAAGAATATGCAAATATATAAATATTTATGACAGCAGCCAAAAACACGATTGATATTCATTTATTTACTGAAATAAAGCGAAAAGCTTTACATATTTCAAAAGAATAGTCAGTTACGAAGTATGCATTCCGTAAGCTGAAATACTTTTCTTAATTCTCCATTTATGGCCACATTAATGAAGATGCTTTTCCTTTCATTTTGTGACCCGCAAAAGCAAATGTCAATATACCAGACCGCACCACATTAAGGACATATGGAAGCATTTGCACCGCAACTAACCACAAATATTGTAACCATATCAACATTGTGATGACCGAAACAAAGATGCATTAGGCAAGAAGATGTCAGGGGATCTTAGTGGAATGCCCCAAGTGAGTTAGTGTGTGTGTGTGAATGCGTAATGTAACAGCCTTTTACCCTTTGCTGTGTAATGCCAAGAGACACACATCTGCATATGTCTAGAACCGCAGGTGCTGCAGCGGGAGTGGGACAGACTTTTTGCATACAACATGCATACAGGGGGCCAACACAACAACACTTTTGTAAACACAGTTTTACAGTGCGGTTAACAAATATTCATGGCGCACATGTCGTATGAGTGTTGTCTCGCTGGTACTTGATAAAATGCCACACCAAAAACAGAACAAAAAGACAACAGAGAGCAAGAACGAGATGGTATATAGAGTGAGGAGAGCAGGCAGGCAGGCTGACAAACAAAAATATATATATGTAAAAGCCAGTCTAAAAGACTTCATTATACTTTCTAATTTTTTCGGTCACATTTGGTACCATGTGCAAGGACAACGAACAGTCAAGTACATATATCTCTCTCGGTGACTTTTCATACACACGCTGACACTACATAGAGATGGAAACATGAAAATCGTATAAAAGGTACAAACATAATAAAAAAATAAACTCTAAAATGATTTGAAATAATTGTTGTTAATACTTTAAGTAAGGCTGGAATGACACATGCACTTTTGACAAATGGTCTTAAAAAACTTCTAGTTCAGCCTCATCAAAAAAATTGCATGGAGGAAACTAGGATACTCTAACATTCTGACACACATTTTAAATAGCTTAGCGTAAATTGTGACAGAAGACAGGATTTAATTTCATTTGTAGTCTAATGTTTGGAAGAGAAGAAAGTTAATTTTACTGTGCCGAAAATTGCCTTTGCTTTACTGCTATGGGCTCGTTATACAGCAATTAGAGTACTAAGGAAATCGTCAAACGCAGTTAAAGTATATTACACTCATGCTGAGCCACTCAGTGTTATCTTGGCGGAAATTTTTAGAGAACAACTTATGCTGTCTGGCTTAAAAATTATCATTTTTAATATCGTGCGCTCATAGGTGGCGCATTTGCTGACTGACAGATAATACCATAGGGAATAGTCGAAGAAGTGGATTTTTGCTTAGGGAAATCGATAGTGAAGAAGTCTAAGACACATTGACACATTCAATAAAAAGAATCTATTTTTGCTCTTATCGTTATAGCAATCCCAACTTAAGAAAGCAGTTGGGCAAAGTCTACTGAAGATAGAACCGGGAGGTTCCTGAAACATACCGTTAAGATAACCAGGCTCCTATGTGGAATTGTGTGGGCACTGTTAAAGTGTTATCTGCAAACATAATCGGGCCTGTTCTCGATTCCGAATTTGATCTTTCGGATTAAGCAAAGGTTTTTATTTTCAAGAAACAATTAGAGTAATCGGTATATATATTTTGCCATCAAGACAGTCGAATGAAGAAATAGAAGTTATTCGCCCAATAACACAATCAGTTTTTGGAAACCGGAACATTTACTAATTCCGATTCCGCATGATTGGATCAAAAACGAAAACGGGAACAGGCGCGAATATATATGACCCCGAGCTGATTGGAACTTGTTAGGCAGATTTGAAAAACTATCCAGATCCTAAAAACAATAATTTTTTGTTTCAGTCTCTAGGTATGTTTTTAAGAAGTGCAGGACACTTGAGACTTTTTGCTCAATGGATTATGAATGATATGATGATTCGACTGTGCCGAAGTTTTAATACGCTTGCAAAAGTCCACTCCAACTGATTTTACCGGTAGAATATATATAGGATATATCAGATATTTATAAATTCAAAATCATTTAGAATCAAAAATTGATCACGCTACCATAAAAAAAAAACTTTTCTTAGCAAAAAGCACATTTTCCCATCGATCGGTTCTATGTCAGCTTTATGCTATAGTCCGATTTTGATGGAACCTCTCAGAATTGTGTGGAACTATATGAAAATAATATATGTCAAGATTGGTGACGCTACGATGGAAAACAAAAAAGTTTCTCTAACAAGAACTATTTTTTTGACCGATCGTTCCTATGGCATCCTATAGTCATCCGTTCCGGCCGGTTCCGACATATAAGTTGCGTGCAGCAAAATTGTAGCACGATAACATTAAAACTGAGGGACAAGTTCGCGTAGAAACACACAGACGGACAGACAGATGGAAGTGAACTCAGCTCGTCGTCCTGATTAAGAATATATATAGTTTATGGGGTCGGAAATTAATATTTCTATGCGTTACAAACATCTGGGCAAAATTACTATACGCTTTGCAAAACTTTTTTGTTATCATTGTTAGCGTCTTTTAAAAACTGCAAGGGTATTTGAAACATCATGTTAGCCTTCTATTTCTAAATTCAAAATTTAAATTTTTTAACCTCTTACATTCGATTACGCAGAAGTTGGGATAACAAATGCAGTTTTTGAGCTACGCACGTAACAATAAAATCTTATTAAACCTAAATTAAAAATACTCGTTAACTTATAGTTGCTTTTTTTTTTAATTAATTGTTTTAAGACAGATTTAAGTAAGTGAGTGCACTCAAATGCAAGAGAAAACTTTCTTTAAATTCACAAAAACGAGAAAGACGCTAATTCCATTTTTTTTTTGCGGAGTTTTTTCCTCTTGGCAACCGAGTTAAGGTGTAAATTCTTTAGAAACTTTAAAATTTGAATATATTTTGTTTGAACCTTTCAGTGAAAATTACCATATGTACCCCCTCCGACCATCCTTATGTTTCAAACCAAGGCTGCAAACCTCCAAAATTTTGAAGGAGGTTCGAACCCGTGAGGAATCATTGGGCTCGGTTCGCGGACCGGTTCCTGAATCCTTTGGACCCCAGGTTTTGGTTCGGAACTCGGTTCACTTAAACAAAAAAGTATTGTTTGATTTTTTCGATTTATTTATACGTTTCAATTGGTTAAAAGAATATTAAATTGATATAAACATATCAATTAGCTGGCATTAGTCATTTAGTTAGAAAAAACTGATATGTTTCCGACCTTCAAATTAAAGTTAATCCTCTTGTATTGGGATTGATTTAAGTCCAAATATCTCGGGTTTTTTCATCTTTGTAGGCACTATATTTTCCTGGAGATGTTAATCTTTACGCGAACTAAGTTAGCTCAATATTTTTTTAGGTATTCGTTTTTAGATCTTTTCCAAAAATTGTAATTTTTTTCAATGTATGCACTCTTGAACAGTATTTGAAGGAATCAATAATATTTTTGACGTTGCTTCCTTCTTATCAATCAGACATAGTGACTTTTTAAGATATAAATTTGAATAAACATTTGTAAAATTACCTTAATTTTTTGAAAAAGTGGTCCGGTTCGGGTTAAGGTTCGAGAGCTCAAAAATGTAAGAGGTTCGGTTTATGGTCCGGTTCGGGGAACCCGAAAAACCCGAACCGAACCGGTTTTTAGGGGTTCGGTTCCGGACCGGTTGGCAGGCTTGCTTCAAACAAATTATGTTGTTAGAAAAACGATTTTTTGCCTTTACACTAAGTTAAGGTTCTCCGTACTTGCACTATCTTTTAATTAACCAATTTTATGCTTTTTAAAGGGTTAAATGTGTTTACTGGGCCTGAAAAAGCCAATTTTCTTTTAAATCAACTCTGGAATTTATTGTCACTTAAAAAAAAATTTTTTTAATATTATATTTTATTAAATTTAGGTAAACATTTTTTTACATGTTATTGTCCCTTTTGAACAACTTATAATGTAGTACAGGGACGTATAGTTGTATAGTTAGGTCAATACAAATAATATCGAACGCTTCGTTTAATCACTAACTTATACTACCCAGGAGAAAGGTTCAGTATTTCTCAGGAAGATCTTTTCACTTGTTTTTAAGAAATCGTGTCCAAAGACTTAAAAAACCATGTTTTGAGAAAAACGTGATCAAAGCAACGCCCGATTAGTCAAGTCCCTAATATTCTAGTAGTCCCGATTGACTTAAAACTCTGGAAAAACATTGTAGGCATCATTATATTATTATTATTATATTATTTTTTTAAGTCCCATGAGTTTATAAACAAAAAAGTTGATATTAAATTTTGGGCAAAGAAGCTACTCTATGGAACTTACAGAGACTATTTTAAAATAGTCAAATAATCGTTTTCCTCCATTTTTTTTCGCAATAAAAATATTTTAATGTCAATGTTAAAATTTTGTTGATTTTCCCTATTTGAAAATTTCCAAGCGAACACCCAACATAATAATAGTAAACGCAATATAACGAAATAAACCGTATTCGTAATAAATTTTTGAAAAATATTCAACCCATTTTTTGACTCCCATTTAAGAATTGATTTTTAACAGTTATAATTCTATTTTTGATGGGTAGAATATTGCGAAACCCACATACATGTACAAAATCCTGGATGTATAAGGATCATTAAATTTCTTCAACCAACGCTATATAAACCCAATAACCCTTTCGACCCTATTAACAGTTGCTGTTACATGACAGTCAAATTTAGGATGATGATCAACAAGTATCCCAAAATCATTTAATATATTGATGGTATAATTTAAGCGCTCTCATGCTATTTTAACAAGCATGTAAGTGACCAGTTGTGGTAAGCCTGTATAAAATGCTATAACCTATTTTTCTAATTGCTAAGATTCAAGATGCTTTCTTCTGTGGGTTGCAAGGTAATACCCTTAGCTGACTCAGTTAAAGAAATTAAAATTGAAGGAGCAACATATTCTCTAGATCTAGAGCCATATGATTTTTTGTTATTTCTAAAAAAAAAGTTAAGGGAAAAGCCCTTAAGATCATTAAGTGCAGTTAATGTAAAACTTGATAAACAATCACGATTTCTAACACAGCTTTGACAGATGTATTTACAGACTTAAGAAATGTATAGAGTAATGTACAAATTCGAAAAACAAAATAATAAATCTAACTTGGGTATCCATAGCTTAGCCTCTCCTTGACGCATATTGATTATATGCTTCTCATGCACTTTTCCAGCTATGCTTCATTATGGCCATCCCTAGCAGAGCACGTTAATTGCACAAGTGTGATGTTGTGAAATTGCAGAGAAATGTTGAACTTGCTTAAGCTGGGTAATGAGATATCATGCCGATGTCATGAGTATCTGACTGCCGGATATAAGCCCACACACACACACACACACACAGACAGTTGAAAAGCTTAAGGACGAGTGGAGCTTAACGCATTTTTACACACACACAGGCAGGCAGACATTGAAAAATATGACACCCTATTTCCGTTTTCCGTACACTGACAATAATGGCTGACAATATGGCGCAGCTTACGCTTAAAAGTGATTGCCACAGCCGCCAAAACTTTCATTGTGTAGCTGTGTATGTGTGTGTGTGTGCGCGCGAGAGCAATGTAAAAAAGCTGGCATACAGATTATATGTCTGGGATTTGGGTAATTTAAGCGGCTTAATGCCAGGCTACAGCAAAATGGCTACGGCCGGGTGGCAAGGGTTTGCCTTGGCCCGGTGCAAGTTTTAAATTAATTTTCATTAAATGTGCCGCACACCAAATTGTTTTAAAGTGATTATGGTCGTGGAAAATTATGCTTCTAATAGCGACAAAATGAGAGCAAAAACATGTACACGTACATGCGTTTCGCCCTCTATCAATATGCACTTTGCGTACATTTTTTAATAAATATTTTTTTAATTATGCATCAATTATAATTAACTATCCACTGGCCGGGCTACCATTATATTGGGGACTCTGCGAGTTGTCTTCATATAATTATAAATGCATGTTGCACATAAATAGTGTTAATTATTGAGTTAATGCAGTCTCGCCCATTGTTATTTAATATCGTAGATGCCGCGTGGCTGGCTTCAGATTTTGCAAAAAACATTCAATAATCATCCATAAATATATATATACATACATTTAAAATGAGAATATGTTTTAATTATGCCTTTAAGTGATTTACATTCACGCAACAAAAAAAAAAATACAACAATAATTGTGTATAGTATGTGCACTTGAAGGATCAAGTGGAAGCATTTTTAAGTGCGTCCGTGAATAATTTATATGTAAATGCATAAAATGATTTTAATAAAGATTTTGCATACACTTATAACAAAAATAGCGTTTCTGTTACACTAAGAGAAGCCCTAAGGCGTTTCTACACTAAGCACCAACTTATTCTACCCTAAGTATCATGAAGTTTTAATTTGTTTGTGAAAAGGTGTGTGGGGCTACCCTTCTACGCCTCTTCACACTTTTCAAAACATATAATTAGTTAAATGTCTTAGTGTGACCAGCTTCAAAAGAGCCACATAAGCCCTAATTAGTCAATTTTATATGATCCTCAATAATTCGATTAGCTTTCACTTTAAAAATGTTATTTAATACTTTTCCATTTCTTCCAGCTTTGCTCAACCCTAATTAGTCAATCAGCTAAGCAATTTCCTAACTATTATCTCTATTTGAAACCAATTCCCCAGCTCAAGAATGTAATAAACCCATCAGGAAATAAAAAAAAGAAAAAAAAAACTTTCTAAGCACACAATTGCCAGCGACAACTCAGTGTGTGTGTGTGTGAGTGTAGTCTATGTGTGTGTGCTCTCTCTCTTACCCAACCTTTCAACTTTATTTATTAAAAGTGCTTATTACTTTAACACTTGAGCGCGATTTAACACGATTTTCTCAAGTATTTTCGTACGTACGACAACGAGGACACATTCCACATTTTGTGCCAGGGCAAGTGAGTGTCAAGGTATGTCTCTGTCTGCCTGTCTGCTTGTCTCTAAGCGGGTGAAGCTGCTTAAGTGTGGCCGACCTCGAACCCTTGGAACCACCCACATTTTGTGTACATACTTGCGTATTTAGCTTACCTTATAGCTATACGGATGTACCACTACAACGAGGAACAGAAAAAGCAGTTTCATCTTTTTCAAGAGCAGCCAAGGCTCTGGATGCAGTAGCTGCTTCATCATTTTTACTCTTTTTTCACACACACACATACACACAGTCAGTACGTACTTGTGCATACACTGAAATATATTTCGTTATTCCCGAAATGCAATTGTTGAGAAATGTATGACAATAAAGTTAAGTTTATGGATAAACCAAATGAACATAAAAAGTTATTATCATCTTGGCAGCTTGTAAATAGGGGAATATTTTATGTTAACTATAGTTTATTCGCTGGTTTTTTGGTCAATCAAATGAGTATAAACATTTGTAAACAGCCAATCTCGTAAGCTCGAGCATGTTATAAAGTCGAAGGTTCGGCTCGCGAAACCCTTGACTTTGACTCGCACCTGGGTTCATAGCTATTTAGTTCTTTAAAATATTGCCATTACTTTCGGTTAACTTCAGAAATGATGAACTATTGATTCAATTGTCGACTGTAAGTGGATGGTAAACTCCATTTATGCAAATCTGAAAGATTTGTATTGATATTTTACAAATCAACTGTAGTTGCTACATTTTTACTCTTCTTTAAGAACTTATTTCGGCACGTTCCTTCAAATAAATAGAAACACTTTTGAAAGCTCTGAAAGCTAAATGCTTTTGAAAATCTGTCTTATTAAAGTATATGAAGCATAGTGTCGAAATAAATTTTTATGCGATCTGGATTGAGGTCTTTAAGTCGAAAATAAAAATATGACGAATATTTATTTCATTAGGAAAGTTTAACTACCGATCTAAAACTTTTCAATTATTTTGAAGGTGAAATTGTTGAGAAACGTATTCATGTTAGGTCATTCATTTATAAGGTTCAGATCTTAAGCCGGTTCCAGAGATCCAAAAAACGAGAACCGAATCGGTTCTAAGAAGTTCGGTTTTAGACCAGTTTGTTGCCATGATCTTCATCAGTCAATGCACCAATCAAGTTCGTTTATTGTTTTTGTGTAGAAAAAACATTGGGAAAATTATAATACTTTTTTAACTGTACCTTTTTCAAAACAGATTTAGATTCATACATTTAGATGGTTTAATACATGGTTCACTTGGAGGAACGCAAAAGCCGGAGCTGAACTGGTTCGCCGTGGTTTGATTGTTGTAAGGTTTGCAACCCTAAAATTTTAATGATCACAAAGTTATATTTGCTTTAACCACATGTAAAGCATGTCGATCGGTAAAATAAAATCTGTTCATTGAATTTGCATAGCTAAAGACATTTTGCTATAAATCTGGATAAGAAATATTTTCTTTATACTTACATCAATTCGGCATTGTTTTGGTTTTGGTGCTCTGAATTCCATGTGAAATTGGTTCGAAAAATACCTTAAGGGGGTCTTCTACCTTTGAACATTTTTATAACCTTGTCACAATGTTTATAACACATAGAAGAAAGCATCTCCGACCCATAAAGTATATATATTATTGATCAGCATGACCAGTGATTGGAACGGGACTCATTATTTTTACCTAGGTAAGGTACAAGGTAATTGCCAAAAACTATACCTAGGTAAGATAAAATGTATTTGAATTTTTAAGTACCTATAGGTAAAGGTACTAAAAGGTACTTTTGTAATAAGTAATCAAATCGAAAATTCATAGACGCATACAAGAAACTCGAAATCGAACAAGAGAGTTGAAAATTGTAACATTTTGAATTTATTTAATGCTATATTTTATTTTCTTAACTATTCGCCAAGAATTCTAAAAATTCATTCAACTGGGGCTAACAAAATGGTATTAAAGTGCACCCCTTTGACTCTTTGAATATGTTTTTAAATCTAGGTGGATAATAAGAAAATTAATGATGCCAACTTTTAGGCCTTGTTTAAGCAGCATAGATTTAGGCAATATACTTCTTCTAAATATACACCTAGATTTCAAAAACATGAAGATGAGAAAACGGCCCTTAGTGTGTTCTGCCAGCATTAAATACTAGTTCATTGATCCCACCAAGTGCGAACTGATTCAGCAGAGTCCGAATTTCCAATCGTTTTCGTTTCTTTGGGAATCCGCAAGTAGTCATATCGGTCCATTATGATTCCTTCTTTTCATTAGTGATTTTTCTCAAGTGTTTTTTAAATTTTATGACTTTAAGCTATCTCTGTGCCTCTTTTGATGATGCAGTTTCTCGGCTTCTATTGCAAAATGACCTAAGATCTCTTAGCTCTTGGTCACATGGACTTAAATAATATAAATATGTGTTAATTATGACCTTTCGCTGGTATGATCAAATTAAAAATATTTAGGCCTGTTCCCGTTTCCATTTTGATCAAATTATGTGAAATCGGAATTGGTTAATGTTCCCATATATCTTCATCCGACTCTCTTGATGGCAAATATATTTAACCGAATCGTCTAATCGTTTCTTGAAAAAGACCCTTCACCAATTCCGATTGATCGAATTCGGAAACGGGAACAGACCTGATTATTCCTGCCTCTGGTCTTCACAGTATCAAATAAAGCAGGATCAGATTGATTGAGTTAAGAAACAGTTCCTGACCTTGACCTTTACTTTTTACGAACAGGAGATAGAAATCTTTTGATTGACTCCGCTCATCTAAAGTCCCGTAGAATTTGCTATTCTGTACAAAATGTACAAAATTGGTCCAAAAACTTTTTGTTAGTTTCACTGTATTTAAAATATCGACGGAGCCATCTATTTTTTGACTTGAAATTCGGTATAATTATATACCCTCCTAAATAATAGCTACAATCTGTGATCCAAAATATTCAAAAACCTCCCGGGGCACTTTTCCCAGGCTTATTTGGCTATGCTCTTTGCACAAACTCATTAAACCCTTTGTACCTTTGGTACAGGGTATAATAAGAACAAACTTTCCATTATAATGGAGAAATGCATTACTGGTGTGTAGGGGCAAAATTGATTTTTTCAAGGAATTTAGGCACTTGGAAGTCTTTAGTAATTTAATTAAATCTAGGTTATCAATTTTTTCCTTTAACTCCATTTTTCTAAGTGTAGTCCTTGTCGTATTCTGCTGCTGTGGCTTATAAGCAGCCATCAACTTACGTTTTGTTCTTGCGCTGGTTGCCTTTTGGTCCTTTTGCTTGGCTCTTCAACGCCTTGGCTGTAGCATCGGCTGTGTGGAATTGTCGTCCTGCTTCGCCTTGCCCCCTTTCCTTTTTCCCCCACCCCAACCCACTTGTCTTTGGTTTTTGGAGCCCTGCCCCAAATATTGCCCTTGACTGTTGTCAACATGCTTCAGAAACGTTAGTATTTGTTGTTGTTGTTGACTTTAAGTGTGTTGATTTCATACAATTAACTTTTTGTCTGTTTGTTCTGTGTTTTGCCATCATTTCCTGCCTTTGCGCTAGAGTATGACAGACGCTTACGGGGGCAAAGTCTCTGACATCATTTGACGTGAGACCGAAAAAAAAAACATAACCGAAATACCACCGAAACCAAGCTGGTAAAATTTAATATTTATTTTTATGTTTTCTGATTTTATTTTTGTATATTTGTTGTTGTTGTTTTTTTACAGAGACCGCAGTCATGCGGGTTTTTCTGCTTATTTGTGCTAAGGGATTTATGAAAAATTTAGTTTCACTTGTTATTTTTACTGCTCAGGTAATTTCATTTTTATTTTCAGGACATGCGTAAAGTTCACGTCTCTCAGCTTTTATTGTGTGTATATGTGTGTGTGTGTGTGTGAGTGTAAAATGTCATTTGTTTTAATTTGCCTTAACGTACGTGAAGCGGATTATTTTAATTTATTTTCACACACTTCTCTGAGCGTGTGTGCGTGTGTGTATAATTTGAAGAATTTCATTTTATACTTTAAATGCTGCTCACATTAAATAAAATTATTCCGGTGTTTTTTTGGCTTATTAAATTAATGCCTTTAATAAATGTTTCAATCATATTTGTTGGCTTAGAAAATTTCTGACACTTATCTTTTAACTGAATTTATGGCTTTGACACATTTAATTATTCCCCCTGTGGGCACTAGAAAAGCAGCCATAAAAAACAGATATGTACGTAGACGTAGAAGCATTTGATTAATTTATTTTAATTATATTTGAACAGTCAAAACCAGAGAGGAGAGAGTGAAATATTTGTACGTTGCAGCAATTGTATTTATACTTGAGGGAAGAATATTTTCAACGGGCCCAGTTTACTTTAAAGCTTCTTATATAAAATTCTAAAATTTCAAAAAACTCTCCACCGTTTAACGGATATTTACGATTAATTTTTCAAATTATTTTTGATATCACAAAGTGAAATGAAACGTTTCTGTTAATTGTTCTTCCTGATCCGTTAAGGTTTTAAAAAACATTTGATCACCTCAGCTTCTTTCAATTCATGGAAAGTAAGTGGACTTAGCTTTTTAAATATAGAAAAATATTTAACTAAAATAATTTACATTTACTTTTTAATAACACCTAATGAGGCCTTCCGAACAGCATAATCAATTAAGTGAAATTCCAACTTTTTGTATTTTATTTTTTGTGTCTTCAGCAGATCATCCGCCAGGCTGAGCATCTCTGTTAAGTGCCCAAACATAATTCCGCCCCTAACAATAATTTACATGCCAACCCTATAAATCATTTAAACAGCTGACAAAATGTGACCGGAGGAATGTTCAAGTCCTTGTCATCTATCCCCACGAAAATTCATCTGCCAAAGACATTTAACTTTTGTTCACAGGTTTCTTCAAAAGTGCGCGATGTCGTTTCCGCTGAAGCATTTTGGTAAGTGTCATCAGCAAAAACACACACACACACACACGTACCGAAAATAAATGTGTTATGCGTGCGCTTAAGTGCTCATTAATTTCGTATGTCAAACTATGTTTGCGTGAAAGTCAAACGCAAATGTTCCACGTTTAATCGTTTTGAAAGAGGGGACGACTTGTAAATGATGATGAGTAGCAGTCGTAGTAGTCGCATTTGGGAGTTTGACTCTCTGTCAAATTGATTTAGCAGTGGTTGATAAAAGGTAGCACAAGCTTGGTCAAATTTTAAGCAGATCAAAAGGCACTCAGCATACACAAAGAGAAGCTGGGCTGGATATGGTTGGAATGCACGTACTCGTCTGCATGGCAGGCATTTCAATTGAGAAATTTTCAGATGCTTTGGCCTTTCAATCTCTGTCCCAAAGAATTGATTTGTGCCGCCAATGCCTTTACATGCCATCTTTGTGATGCAAAGTTTGGGCAAAAGTCTTTATGTCTTTAAGTCTAACTACCTGAATTTGTATTTTTATTTCGGTATATAAATCAAGTTTATCAGCCATATTCTAAGTTCCACTTCCACAAAAGTTTTCTGATTTTAGAACGGGTTTTGGGGCCAGATTTGGTCTTCAAATCACAAAACTATTGTGGATGTGAAATTGAGATCTTGGCTGTATATATTCTTGGTCAGCACGATGAGTTGATTCGACAAAGCTTTGTCTTTTAGGTAAATTATATGGAAGGAGGGTCAAGTATAAGTTGGACATTGAAATTGATATCAGTTTAACCCTAATTCAATTATGACCTCAAACATTGTACTTTTAATTGTTACCGAAAAGGTACACAATGGCCGTGATCAGCAGAAGAATTTGCTCCCTGATCAATGATATATTTCATGCTTATTTCGATAGCCTACTTTTTCTCTTGTCTTTAAAACGATATTTACATGGAGCTTTTCCAAATGGCCATTTATCAAGACCCCCTAAAAGTATGCCAATTAAAACAAGTAAGAAAGTCGGTCAAGCCCGACTGTAAAATATTCTGTACCTGTTTGTATGTAACTGATGACTTTAAAGTGTGAGGGTACTGAGAGCGGCGCAGTCCCATTAGATCCTGCCGTCAAGCAAGGTACAATTGGGAAATTACCAGTTAGCTATTGCCCTCTCGCTCTCTCTTTCTCGTAAGTTCTACCAATCGCTGTGGTATTGTTGTTGTCGTTGGTTTTTATTTTCTTTTACGTATAGCTATAAAATCGTTCATCTGATCGAAAAACGATGTATGGCGGGTCGATTCATAATAAGTAGTAAAATATATGTCTAGAATGTTCGAACTATCTATCTTGAAAATTGTAGGAGTTATTTCGTTTTTTTTAATTTGCGGGGGAGGCAGGGGGCGTGGCAAAAATTAAAAATAAACTTGATCTGCCTGCAAGTATAAGAATTATATGTTCCATACACTTCAAACCTCTAGCTCTTACCATCTCTGAGATCTCTTCGTTCATACGGACAGACAGACGGACAGACAGACGGACAGACAGACGGACAGACAGACGGACATGGCTATATCGACTCGGCTGTTGATGCTGATCAAGAATATATATACTTTATAGGGTCGGAGATGCTTCCTTCTGGCTGTTACATACATTTGCACAAACCCAATATACTCTGTGTACCTTCGGTACAGAGTATAAAAAGTTGTTTTATTTGGGTGATCAGTAATCAATTGTCTCTGCTGAACACGCCCAATAATGTCTGCACACAGAATAAAAAAATTGATATGATCTGGGGCCTAATATTTTATATTCTCATCTCAAATAAAAGCCGATATTATTATTACTTGAAATTAACCAATCGGAAAATATAATATTAAACTGCAGATGGTTCGGTTCCGTAGCACAGTGGTCGGTCTTGTGTGGAGTCAGCGGCCAAAAATTATTTCAGTAGAGATATTAATGTGACATTTTATTTACAGCTCAATAAAAATGTAGTAAGTAGTAAATCATCGAAGGGTAATGGTTAAACATAATATTTATTCAATGCAAATTGAATTTTTTATTTAGCTATATAACTTAAGATAAATTCTTCTGTTTTTAAACTTTCTTAACTTTACATCTAGAAACAGTAAATAATTTAAAAACTTTTACAAACTTCTCGTCTTTGAACTAGTTTTTTTCTTGCAAACACAGAACTCAACAAAAGATACACTTCTCTGTAAACCAATGAGAGCTTTCACTTAACTTTTGCATGTGTATGTAATTACATATATGCGAGTACGTATTTGAACCCTAAGCATAATTATCTCCGTTATGTCTTATGTTTAGTATCAAGCACACCCAGATACTGCACACAGAGAAACACAACAACAACACAAGTCAAGGGTTTTAGAGGGTGAGGCGAGGACTGCTTGTTGACTGACTGAAATGCAGCTACGAGTTGGCATTCCATCATTAGGAATTAAGCAAAAAGTCAGTGCGGAAGTTAAGTACTTTTCCAAGTGTGTTAAATGACAGCAGCCGGAGCAAAGTTCGAAAAGTTTCCGCCGTAATGCGGGCTACACACTCATACATACACTCTATTCAACTTGTGTATTATTTTTTTTGCCGCTGCATCCTTTAAATATTTTCCCTTTAATTAAAATTTCAACAAGCCAGACTCAACTCGTACAACGATGCCCGCATAAATTAACTTTTGCGTAGGTGACTGCAACTCCGGCTCCCAGCCCCCGTTCTGTTCTTTACGCCGGTGTAAACGTAGCGTAAGTGCCTTATCTTAATGTGCGCCCATATCTGGGCTTCTAATGCATATAATAGGCCCAGGCTTGGGCCCGGGACCCAGCTATTTAAAGTCTAACAACCCTTTTTATATGCAAATTGTTGCGTCACACGTACACGCCCCAACGCCCCCTTTGCCGCTAGACTGAATGATGAACGGAGTCTGCCTTCCGCCGCCACACACAACATGACACGTTTTTTAGCCACGGCCTGGTCGGTTTTTTAATTTCTCTCATTTAAACATTTTGTAGGAAAAAACCCATGTGGGGGTGCACGAATATTTTTTATCCCCGCAATCGTTCAACTTTTTTACACGACTTTTGCTGCGTCGCTGTCTCTGTCTCGGTGAGTGTGTGAAAAATGTTCAAATAATTTGCAATTTAAATAGTTTTAATTAACTTTCACTAATTTGATGTCGCTCAACTTGCCGCAAGTTGGCAAACTAATTTTAAAGTGATTTATTATTTAAACAGCTTGATGATTGGCAGCAAAAACGAAAAAAAATAATAGAAAAGTGCCTGCGGCCTAATTAGCAAAAGGTATGTGAACTGTGTGTCTGGTGCGCCCAGTAGTGGTCCAGCCATGGCGCTCCGACAAAGTGCAAATGATGTTCAAAATTGGCTTGGCAGAATGCCCAACGGATGATGTAGTGCTACATAGATGACTGCGGAGTGCAGAGTTACGCACTCACGTCGAAAATTTATTTGATGTTAATTTCGAGTTTTTTTCGAATTTAAATTCCTCTTTTAAATCTTCAGTCTGGCTTCTATTTATATTTGAGAATAGCCTCGATTTGACATCTCCATTGGACATTTTGGACGATAACCCACACAACGTTTGGTAATTTTACTAATTTTAAGCACTTTAGACGCTCCCTCCAACACGTGCATCAATGACCTCGCAATTGGTTTTCGATGTGCAGGTACAACAAGATTTAATTGAATGCCAAATCAGGATGAACCATTAATTTGATGTTTTGGGAGCTCAAAAAGTCTCCTGTGTGAGCTGATTGTGTGTGCGCATGTGGGGAGGACAGGACATATATACAAATGAGCGAAATTATCTTTAATGAAAGTCCGAAAAATTTGTATTATATATTATGAAGATTTAGGTATAGGAAAATAGAAACGATGATGACATCACGTTGTCAGAGGTGCTTCCTTCTGTGTTTCATTGGCTTAAAAATGTTACTACTCATGTCATTCCACACTTTCCCAAAATCGAGCAGTTTTAAGCTTAGGAAGCTGGAAAAATGTGCTTTAAAATATATCGCCGTTCTAGATAATTTGCACGTTGAATTATGTTACGTACGAACGAAATCCAAATAAATGAAATGCACGATTGTGAAGACTCTTCGTGTGGATTTAGTGAGGCACTATAGAACAACCTTAAGAGCTTTACACGTTCCTTCATTTAAAAAACATGTATTCTCCCCAGGGCTGCAAACCCAAATAATTTTTTCGGAGGTCCGGTTTACGGGTTCGAACCAACATTTTTCAATGGTTAAGGTTCAGAAATTTAAGGTTCAAGGTTTTTTTGTTAAAGTTTTGGTTCGAAGCTTGGTTCGTTCCAAGTTATACGTAATTATTACATAAAAGCATTTAATTCATTTACATTATTAGAAAATTATTATGATTTTTTTACTTCTGCTTACTAAAACATCCGATTTAATTTATTTTGAATTTATATTTTTAAGTAGTATTTTCTCGAGTAATTGTTGTTTAGAATCTGTGCAAATATTTTTTATCATAATTATATACCAGCAACGCTGGACCATGACAATGTTGGTAATTTTTTTTGACCTATGTTATTTATTGCGATGTGTTGAGTCCCGGCGGCTAAGTGTTTATTTTAGACCTAGGGTTTCTTGGTAAAATGTTTTTAGAATCGTCCATAGATTGCGATTTTAACCCTATTACACAAAAAAAAACGACCCGTCCTAATGTCCATAAACATAATTTAGAAAAAAGCTTAGAGCATCTATCACAAGATTCAATTTTTAACAAAAAGTACGAATATATGTAGCAAAAGCAAGCTTAATCGTATGCCTCCGGATGATAGTGCGAGTCATCTGATTCGAAAAGTACTGGGAAATCTAAATTGAAGAGAACTCTGGACTATTTGATACAAAAATTCAAATGCGTAAAACCAAACGGTAAGCGCCTAGTTATTTTGACGGTGTTAACTCTGCCCTGTACTAAACGAATAATCGATTTTGAGCTTGAAACAACAAGACACAAAGCCTTGAAATCAGATTAAATTAGAAAATGCGGTAGAGGAACAAATTTTAGGCATGGCAAATATCAAATCGATTTTGTCGCATCTCTGTAATCTTTGTGCGTTTTTATCGTGAGGCTTGTCAAATAACTTAACAACAATTAAAACCAATTCCTTGATAACGTTATTCATTTTCACTTTATTAACTTCCAAGCATTATATTTCAAAAAAAAAAAGTATAAGTTTAACTCTGATGAAATTCAAGTATTAAAATAATTTTTTCCCCTAAGCAAAAGTCTCTTATAAAAATGAACGAACTGAAAAAGAAGCCGCCCTCTAGCGGAACCACTAATAGTCTTAAAAGGTCCTCACACCTGCAGCTGATTATGGAAAGCACCTGTGAAGATATGACGGAAATTGTAACCAAATACCGACGAAATTTTCCAAGCGATGCGCGTGAAGCCATACGGAAGGCCAAGTGTCGGGAGTGCGGATGTTTGGTTGGATGCTCTAATTTCAAGTTTGTGAAGAAGAAGAAGCAGCGGTAAGTGTGTTGAGTTGGGAATAAATCACAGCAATATTTATATATATAAATGTAGATTTTATCAGTGCTTAGGCTATGAGGAGATTGGAACAGGCATACTGATTGGGATAATGCTGTTAATGCTATTAATGGGATGGTATTTGGTAAGATGTTATAATCATACATTTTCATACGGAGCGGGAGGCTGTGTATCCACGGTGTTATGGACCTACAAAAATTGCCAGATTGTGGTGTAGATTGAATTAAAAGAAGTCCACAAATGTTGTATTTTTCTTAAGCATATTTTAATTAAATGAATTAAACTGTAAAGTTGTGTTTAACGATTACTACGTTTATGCACAATTAAAATATCATGATTTTTGCCCTTCATAGTATGCTATGTTTATAAATATAAATAATTTAGGTATATATTTTTTTTATATTTTGTATACCTTTGACTGGTACGACAATCTGAGTGAATGCAAAATGTGGATTATGTAAGATGCTGCCATAACTGATATCTGTGGATATTATTGACGGAGATATAACCACATCAGATTTAGTTAAAGTGCTAGCGAAAACAAAAAGAAATAAAGCACCAAGTGAGGATGCAATTCCGTACGAATACTTTGTAAACGCACCAATAAGTATTATGATAGAGCTTGCTATTTTTTTTAATGAAATTCTTCTCCGTTAACGAAATTTTCACCAAGAATATAATTTTTCCCAATTCATAAAAAAGGTGATCTAAACATACCGGGTAACTATCGAAGGATCTAATGGGAATAGTTAACGATCGGCTGGCAAACTGGGCACAAATTTATGGAAAGTTAAACGAGTTTCAAGCTGGTTTTAGAAAATCGTACTCTACCGCTGAAAATATTTATAATCCTGCATCTATAGGTTACATGAAATGGAGTGAAAAGAGAAAAGTAGAAAGATTCCCAGAGATCTTTTTATTTATAAATTGCATAAAATTGGTGTATCGTATAAAATCGTAAGATTTAAAGAAAATGTGTATACATTAATGATTTGCATGATGCTTTAGGTATATTATAGGTATATTAAATATTCTTTTATTACTCTATGCGGATGATATTCTTATCTTAGCAGATAACATAGGAACGCTTCAATCAAACTGGAGATATATTGCGTTGACTGGGGAATGGAAGTTCATTTAACTAAGTCCAAAATAATGACATTCAGAAAGGGATGCAGACCAGACAATAAAGAAAAGTGGATACATAAAGGTGAGCAAATAGACTCCGTGAAAGAGTTTAAATATCTGGGCATTATTCTCTCCTTTAGGAAACATGTGATCGATAGAAATTCACAAACGAAGTCAAGCCTCAACTCAACTTGTTCAAATTTTTTCAGCAAGGATGAAATTGCGATTCAAAATAAATGAAAACTTTTCTTGGCTACATGCAGATCCATTGAGTCGTACGGAGCTGAACCGTGGGGTTTCACTTGCTTTGAAGAAATAGACCAGTTGCAACGATACTTTGTGAAGAGAATTCTTCGTTTGCCAGTCAATATACCCAACTACGCATTATTGTTAGAGACCGGTGCAGAGGACGCTCATTTCTACACCTATGATCTACATCTTCGGTATCTGACGAGAACGTTATTTGTCTAGGAGGAAGGAAGATTACCTCATATTTTATCCAAAAACGTAAGAAAGTCGGTCAAGCCCGACTGTAATATACTCGGTACCTGTTTGTTTGTAACTGATAACTTTAAAGTGTAAGGTCCTTCGACTATCGTTCATCTGGTTGGAAAACGATGTATGGGGGCTCGATGGGCTAATGATGAGTAGAACTACCCTAGTACATAACTCGTAAAATTATAAAATTTCTATATAATTTCCTATTCACAAAAACGTATCTATATTAGTCACGCGGGTATCACGCGTGATTTCTGAACGCAGGCCATCTCAATTGCATCGCTCCTCCCATACTTGGTCTTTGTCTACTTACACAAATATCTATGGGAAAGAAGGCGGGGGGAATCTGAGAGCGGCGCAGTCCAATTAGATACTGCCGTCAAGCAAGGTCCAATTGGGAAATTACCAGTTGGCTTTTGCCCTCTCTCTCTCTCTTTCTCGTAAGTTCTACCAATCGCTGCGGTGTTGTTGTTGTCGTTGGTTTTTATTTTCTTTTACGTATAGCTCTAATATTGTTCATCTGATCGAAAAACAATGTATGGCGGGTCGATTAATAATGAGTAGTAGAATATATGACTAGAATGTTCGAACTATCTATCTTCAAAATTGTAGGAGTTATTAGGTTTTTTTTTAATTTGCGGGGGAGGTAGGAGGCGTGAAAAAATTCGAAATAAACTTGATCTGCCTGCAGGCATAAGCATTATATGTTCCATACACTTCAAACCTCTAGCTCTTACCATCTCTGAGATCTCTTCGTTCATACGGACAGACGGACAGACAGACGGACGGACATGGCTATATCGACTCGGCTGTTGATGCTGATTAATAATATATATAGTTTATTGGGTCGGAGATGCTTCCTTAAGGCTGTTACATACATTTGCACAAACCCAATATACTCTGTGTACCTTCGGTACAGAGTATAAAAAGTGCTTGAAAGAAAAATTTTTTGGTGCAAAGACCTCGAACTCAAGATGGCTACTTATGGAATAACGTGGACAAACAGATTGTCAACGATGAAGGACTGCTGCACTAGCTTGACACATAAATTGAGCAAACAACTTATGTACCAGCTTAATGCAGCAAGCAGTGAAAGCAGATTTTACCGGCTGTTGGATCATCAAATTGCTCCTACTTACTGTAACTGCACCATAACATATATTTTAAGAGCGCGTGCAGATGTTCTTTGGCTACGAAGAAATGAAAAGTCGTT